>JACEGR010003904.1:0-96188 GCA_014170235.1 Listronotus bonariensis | reverse complement strand
GTTTTTGAGATATAGGGCGTTAATTATTTTTGCTTTGACAAAAGTACGACACTAAAGTGTGTATATATATATATATATATATATATATATATATATATATATATATATATATATATCGTATTATCCCTTTTTAGTGAATGTGATGATTCACAATAGCCAAGGCGCCTGCTGCGATTAAAAGCAAAGCTTTATAATTTTATAGAAAAAAAATGAAGTGCCAATTTAGCCTTAAATCAAGAATAATTTGCAAAAGGAGGGAATATAGTAATAATAGAGTAAATTTAAAAAGTTTGATGATGGCTATCCTCGAAAACAAAACTTCTCCGACTAAAAATCCTTTCACATTACTGTGATCAGCGCCCCAAAAAACCCTCGTATATAATTACCAATGAAAATATCCGATATATATCGTTTATATTGATATATATCGTTAATATCGGATATTTTGATATTTTCCATAGATATCACGATATTTACGAACCCTAGTTAATATACATATGTTTTTAAAGCATTTTGTATGATTTCTTACAATTAGTTGCACTGTTTCTTTACTACAACAACAACATGGGGTTATGTAATGTAATCAACTTTATATTTAGCTGGAAGCTCTATAAAATTTTAGGTAACGATTTTCAATTTTTCCGTTTGTCTTGGAGTAGTATCGTATTATTGAAGTGGTTTCAAATAATCCGTATTTTTCAAATTACATAAGTATTTTAAAGAAAAATAAGGGAAATATTTAATATATTTGCTTAGGAAGAAGTTATTTTACCTAGGTATATTATACAGCTTGTCTTCGAAAATTCTTAACAAATGGGAAACTTTTTTATCATTAATTTTACAAAAAAAGAATTATTCCTTATAAAAGTCTCTGCTTGATGAGAAAATACATTTTCACAAAAATATTTGAAGGTTGGATGTGCAGGGTGGCTTAAAAATGACTTGTTTTCAAAATTAAAATAAGGGTTATTTCTTAACTACGGTACCAAACTTTAAAGGATAATTTCTTATGTCATTTTATGAAGAAAAGTTCCTATAAACATATGTCCGAAGTTGCTTCGTTCCTAAGATACGAGGGCGTTAAATATTTTTTAAATGCTCTGATTTGTTTTTAAATATCTTAAATACGAAGCTAGATAAAAATAACTACACTAAAAAGTTAAAATAACCCTTATTTTAATTTGGACACAAGTCATTTTTAAGCCACCCTGTACATCCAACCTTCTAATATTTTTGTGGAAATGTATTTTCTCATCAAGCAGGACTTTTTATGAAGAGACACTTTTTTCGTAAAATTAATAATAAAAAGTTTCCCTTTTGTTAAGAACTTCCGGAGACCGTATTTCCCAATTTAGAAATATTCCCATTGTAATATTAGAAATTTAAATCAAATTCTCATTTATCTTATCTATCTTTTTTCCTGTCTTTTATTTTCTCAGAAACTGCAAAAAAATGACATTTCAAGGTAAATTTAGTGGGATGGGATTAGTCTTTAGTGTTATAATAAGCACCACAAAAAATTTGGTTTTTATTTTAAACACCAATATTTAAGCACCATGCTCAAGTCATAACCATTATGTGTTTTTTAAATATTAAGTTAAAGAAATTGTTCAAATTACTAATTATTTATTGATAAAAAAAAACAACAGAAAAAAATAGTTTAAAATAACACCTCTTTTTATCTATACAGACTGTCCACTAATGGTGTTTACAAGATGGCAAATGGATAAAAAAATATTTTTCGAAAAAAATTATCCTTGATAAAAAAAATTTGCCTTGTAAAAAAATGATTCACGAAAAGAAAATGATAATTTTGTATACAGGGTTCGCAAAAACTTTAAAACCATGATTTTTCCTTAAAGTAAACTACCTTTATTTTTCATTTTTATGCAAAATGTCATTTGGAAAATGTTTTAAAAATAAAGTTTGTAATCGATAAAAATAATAATACAAAGTTTTTGAACTCCTGGCGAAAATGCCTTAATCACATTTGTTTAAACCCTGGAAAATTATGTTGTGGATGAATTTGGGGGGGAGATGTTTGAAAAGCAAATTCTAAAGGATTTTCCCGTATTTTATTATAGGAGTTTAAAATAATTAATTTTTGATAACACCAAAATCACTTTTATGAAACTTTTTGATATTACGGTAAAATAAATGAAGTCAGTCAAAATGCTATAAATTTTCTAAATAAGAGGGAAAATTTATGTTTTTAAGTTTTTAAGTACCTTGTATACAAAATCAACATTTTCTCTTCGTAAATAATATTTTTTACAAGCAAAAATTTTTATCAAGAACTATTTTTTTAAACATAATTTTTTTTTATTCATTTGCTTTCTTTTAAATCCCATCTGTGGACAGTCTGCCTAATCCAGCCAGAATATATATATTTGAAATCAAGCGTTACACCTTACACTGTATATCATTTCTGTTTAATCAAATATAGATATAATGGAATAAAATATTATATTTACTTCAAATTTACCTTTTCAACAACAATATAGATTTTATTGAGTTTCTAGAAATTTTAACTATATCAAATACTTTTATCGAATTCTCACGAATATCCATAGTTTCTGGTATACATTTCGCAAACGATCTCTAACTTTATTTATTTGAAAACGCTTAGATCCCTGAGGATAAGAATTTCACTTTATTTTTAGCCTTATATTATTTTTTATATTTTAGTTTCATTTGTGTTTACCATATTATATTATTATAAACATTAAATACAGACATAATAAACCTACAATTTTCTGTTGATTTTTAAATTGTGACAACACAATTCAAAATAAAACATTATAGAGCTTAAGTTAAAGAAAACTTTTAGAAAAACTAAAATAATATTCTACGTTTTACAGTCTATCGATATAAACCTAATTTACATAAAGGTTTAGAAAAATACGACGTGTATTTAAAATATTTTATTTGTAAAAATAATTATTTTGGAAGCTATAACATGGGCCCCTTCGAGATCACCTCTTAAAGGTCTTTTGTAGTGAAAGATATTTTGCACTGAATCTTGTTAAATGAAAAAGTTCTGTCCGTTCTATATAATCATCAGCAATTAATTAAATAAAAGGCGCAATATTAATTGTTTTACCAAAATAACTTTTTAATTTCATTTTGGACAAGCATTTCAGTAGCAAATTGTTTATAACATAAAATATAGTATAGAGTAACGAGCTTTAATTCTATACATTAACAACTAATCTGCTAATTTAAACATACTGATACTATTATTTTAAACAGAGTTAGAACAAGTCCAGCCAACTGCATTGAGTATACCCGTCAGTTATTGGTGATCATATAAATTTTTCTATTTTTGATTATAAGCATTAAATTTTCCAATAAATTTATTGCAATAAATAAAATATAAAAATACAATTTTGTTTCTAGAGGGTTTTTTCAGCAAAGCTATTTCGACCTTAGCAGTTACAGTTGCAATAATAAACGGATAAATAGTTTCTATTATATTTTATATTTTTTTAAATAGGGTTAAACACAATTATTCATTAAATCTTTATTATCTATTGATTGTTTTGTCATTGGAATTCCACTGAAAGCACGTTCAAGCCATGCTTAAAAGAATTCATTGAATTTATGTTTGTGCCATTAAGTCCGCCCATTTAGTTTCTCTTTCTAAAAGGCCCAGATGGCAGGCCACACTCTCTAAGAGGGTACAAGTAATCTTGTTTCTTTCTGAGGATCTAACAAATTACTATTTCTTATTAAAGTATTACGTGTTCCACAGCACTTTTAAAGAAATCTTTTATTAACTTGGGTTGTAACTATCTATCTGGCTGCCTATGTAACGGAATCTTTGAGCCTAATTTTAACCAACTTCCAGCTATTCGATTTCTTTGAAACTTTGCACACGTATTAAGGACCCATGACAATGCAATAATCTGCAAACAGTATCCCTTTATCTTTTTTTTTAATCGCCAGGAAAAAAAAATTCCATTATATTATAAAAACAACACCTAGGATGCCATCTGTTGGAAAAATTTCAAACTTTGCTATTAAATGAAGAAGAAATTTTTAGTGGATTGCAAAATGTTGGCAACAGTCCAAACATTGCCTGGATTGCCATCTGTTGGCAAAATTTGAAACTTTGCTACTTAATGAAGAAGAAATTTTTTAGTGAGTTGCAATCTTTTGCAAATTTTAAAATTTGCTACCATTGTCATTTCATAGGGGGCTGGTTATTTTCTTTTTGCTGCTTAATTAAATAGTATGTTCTAATTTACTGTTATATTAAAATTTTGTGCAATATAACGAACTAAAAAATGAAAAATAATTAATAGTTTAAAAAAACTAAAAAAACACGCTTTTATATGCAACCGAACTAAAAATTAAAAAATAATTTTTCATTAAAAAAAATATTTTCACTTCATAGTAAAAAGCGTGGGGTGCATTTTACTATTTTTTCATAACTTTTCCATCATAGATATTGGCAAATATAATAATTATAACATTTAATATATTAAGCACCCCACGCTTTTTACTATGAAGTGAAAATATTTTTTTAATGAAAAATTATTTTTAATTTTTAGTTCGGTTGCATATAAAAGATGTGTAAAATCAATTTGGCCCGTTTCACTATCGTACAACCGCATTTTGTGCATAAAACAATTTTCGAACATGTAAACCAATTTGTCAAAACCGAAGCACCGGTTGCAGATTTATACGCTTCATGAATCTTTAATATACATCGGTAAATGGCCAGGATAAATCTAAAACTATTCGAAAATTGAGGAAAAGACATTTTATAACTATAATAACAAATAAGGGGCCTAGTTTCAAAATGTACAACCTCCATTTTTAATAGAAGAATAGGATAAAATGTCCCAATAGTTGCATTTTTTAACGCTGAATTAAAATAGATTTAGAATCCGACCGAAACTGGTTCAGTGGCTTCAGTTTCGGCCGAAACCAAAAAGCGAATAATGGTCAAATATAAAAATACCTTAAATGGGGAAGTTCCAAAAAATTTTAAAGAGAAAAAAAAGGGACCTTGCTTTTCAAAACCATTCTATATTAATCATTTTTATAATTTCCTAATTAGGATAGCGTTTCCGCGAAAAACGAAGTTAGGCGAGCGCACAACAACTTAAGATTTTGGCCAAAACCGCCCGAAATTTTTTGGTCGGACATTAAATAAATTGCTTACCAAGTTAATGGCTACATCCAATGAGCATGAAAAGAAAAAGCTACATCCATGACAAATGATGTATTACATTCAATTAATGTTCCTTATTATTTTTTATAAAATACAACAATCTAATATTGAAGGTTCTATGTACAGGGTGTTTAATTTTCGATGGTTTTACGGGGTATTTTGAAAACCTTAAGGAATATCAAAAATCAAATATAGAACTTTTGATCACTTTTTTGAGAAAACAACCGTTGTAAAAGTAAAAACAATTCATGCCTATTTCGATCCATTTCGGAGCTACAGAGTAATTTTCAGATTTTGCCCATTTTGAAAACCTTTTTTAGTTCGTTTGCTATTAATGTTATGAGAAAACTTTATAGGTTAATTGTGTAGTTTTTTTCGTAAAATAATAGTGTAATTAGTTGTTTTCTATGTTGGGCAGTTTTTAAAAAATTACCCATATATATACATATATGTAAGTAAGTATTTTTTATTTTAAGTTTTACCGAAAACTTGGGATAGTTAACCAAAAAAAAATGGGTTTAAAAGATACTGTTTTGTTATTTTTGTCACGGTATTCTGTAAAAACAAAGCCAAATTTATGAAAAATTCCAACATTTAATAAAATTTGAAAAAAGGTTCATTCTTGTTTATATTTTTGGAAAGCTCAGAGAGAGCTTAATAAATACAAATAAAAATATACAGGGTGTTCCATAACAAAAATAAGTAGGGTACTTTTCTCAGAAACTGACGAACATAGAAAACAACTAGTTACACCACAAAATTCTTCGGAAAAAAACTACATAATTAACCTGTTTAAAGTTTTTTTATAACTTTTATAGCAAACGAGTTAAAGAAGGGTATAACAATAGGCAAAATCTGAAAATAACCCTGTAGCTTTCGAGATGGATCGCAATTGCCATGAACTGTTTTCACTAAAGTTGTTCAAAAAAAAAAAAAAAAATCGGGAGTCCTATATTAGATTAGGTTTTTGAGATACCCTGTGAAACCATCGAAAAATATAACACCCTGTACACATTAAAACTAACCATCTTAAATATTACTTAAAAATAATAAAATTTCTTTGTTAAATATAAAAAACTTTGCACATAATATATAAACAGTTTCTTAATTTTTAAATGTATTTAATAATTTTGTTACTTTGTCTTTCTCTTGTAATTTTTCTACTGTGTGTTCATTTAAATTTAGGTTATCTGGTGAAAGAGACAGATTTAAGAAAATCCCCGAAACACGTAAAGATGTTTTTGTGGAAAAACGGTTTTTAAAAAATTCGACGAGGCTGCTTTAACCCCTTAACCCCAGGGCTACCACCCCAAAATTTTTAAATGAGAAGGGGGTCAAGTAATAAATCATTGTAAAGCTCCTGACGAGTACTTTATAACCGTAGAGTATAAAGTCAATATCTTCACCTATGACAAAATTGCCGTACTTGAAAAATTACTCAAATACGTAATTGGGATGGCCATATTTCGAAACTAATAAAGTTAGATGTACCTAATTTGGTATTTTCGTAAAGCTCTTTTAAAATCATTTTAATGGTGACACTAGTGATAATATACAGGGTAGGATAAAAAGTGTATATTTTTAAATAAAGCACCCTATATATTATATTACCAATAAAAGATTTTTAAGAAAATACCCGATTAAGTATATATCTTACTTTAGTATTTTCGTAAATATGGCCATCCCATTCAGGTATTTAGGTAATTATTAAAGTACCGCCATTTTGTCGTAGGTGAAGATATTGACTTTATATTCTAGGGTTATAAACTAATTGTCAGTAGCTTTAAAATGATGTATCACTCGACCCCCTTTTCATTTAAGAATTTTAGGTTGATAGCCATGGAAGTTAAGGGGTTGAAGCGGCGCCGTCGAATTTTTTGTAAAAAATGTTTCCCATAATAAATATCATGACGTGTTTCGACAATTTTCTTAAATCTGTTTCTTTTCGCAGATAACTTGAGTGGTAAGTTTTTAAATGAACACGCAAATTAATATTTTTTAAAAATAAAATAATAATTCATTTAAACAAAAAGTTAACATAGGGAATATAAACCACAATAAATGTGTCTTCTTCAACGACTTTATCAACAAGTATTTCCAATGAATATGTTTTTATACACCTTATAATTTTCCTAAAACCTATTTAACCTGAATCCAATTAAAATTTACATCAGTTTATGAAAACATTTTTTACTGTACCTGAAAATAATAGATGTTATAAAATTCACCAAAACAAAAATAATGTGTTTATTGTTCAGTATTTAAAATACTTAAAATTGGAATTTAATTTACACAAATAGTAAAAAAAAAATCAAATTTTTAATTCTAAATTATAATAGATTTGAGTCGTTAAATTGTCATAGTTGTGATAAACAAATAAGGTATGGCATTAGGCAAAATTAAATGTACTTATGATTTAACTACAAAATTTATCCCTAAAAAACACTTTTAACAAGTCAATTGTTTGTTACAAAAGATTGGAAAATGGTAAGTAAAAATAATTTTAAATTTAAAAATAGATTTTATGCATACCCTTATAAAAATAAGACTAAAATGACGTCTTGACACTTGATAGTTTCATCATAATATTGCTCCTGCACATCAATTACACCAAAGTACAGAATTTCTCTTAGCTACAGGTTTAAAAAATGTTAGATCATCCACACTATAACCCATATCTAACACCATGTGACTTTAGGTTACATTCTTATTTAAAAACATTCTAAGGGAAGATGTTTTTTGGTTAAAACAGTAAATAATAACATAGTTTTTAATATAATTCCGCATTCAACAAAAGTGACGTTTTTTCATGAATGGTACCGTATAGTACCATAAAAGAGTGTTTAGTTAGCAACTTCCGGTTATTAAAAATAAATCATTTGCATCTACCCTATCTACGGCCCTTTTATAAGTGATGCATTTTTTCCACTGTAAAATCTAGTTATTTTTCTTTAAATAGTGAAAAATTAAACATTGTTTTAATCAAACATGACAACAACTTTTTGTGTGTAAAAATTCGAATAATTTAATTTGACATTTTAGGCCCCATGATATTTGCCGATACACCCAACGAACAAGAAGGTGAAGAAGGTCAAAATATAACCGTTAAATGTGAAGCAAAAGGAGGTTATATAACCTGGTTATTGGATAATGGAGAACCACCAAAGGGTAAATATGGATTAGTAAATTCTAAAGCTTGTAGACATGTTAAAAAAACTCATATTAAATAGACACGAGAAATTGGCAAAAGGTAGTTAGGGAGATAAGTTAAATTGTTTTTATTTATTAAAAATCCGATTTTAAGCAAAAAAAATATGTTTTAAGGGGTTATAGGTATACAGTTAGAAGGCCGAAAAAAGCAAATTTTTCAGAATTTTTCTGAGAAAACTTTTAAATTTATTGATCTAAAAATTTTTACACATATTAAGGTATCTCTTAACTGTAATTTAAGACTAGTAAAGTATTAGTAAACATATTTATTTGGAAAGGAGCTACAGCTGATATCCGGCAGCTCCTCTCCAAAAAGATGTTTTGCGGTGACCACTATATCTCGGAATTAGATCCTCTAAAATTAAAAATCCAAACAGATTTTGTTAAAGTAATGTTTAATTTAGTAATTAATCGAAGAAATAAGCAAAATAATATTTTTTGACAAAACGGCGTTTTCTCAAAAAAAACTGAATTTTAGAACAAAATTTCTGCCTTAAATTGTTTATAAAAACAAAAATATTTATCGGTGAAAAAAAATCTTTGATTTATTACTAAAAAATATATTTAGGAATCCCGTGTTAAAATGTGAGACTAATCGGGTTAGCCGTTTTCGAGTAATGTAGGTCACCGACTTTGAAATTACGTGAGGCATTTAGGGGGGTCGCGTTGAAACTCACCTAATCTTATCGTGGGGGGAAGGGGGTCTGTGCATATATCACGTAATTTTTCTTCTTCTTTCCACTAGAAATAGGAAAAAGTTAACGAGATTTGGGCAGGTCCTCCTAGGAAAAATGTATCCTGTGATGCAGTGTCACGTTGTGGATAGAGGGCTTTTTTGTTCTTAAAAATTATTTCGACGATAAAATCAACTTCGGTTTGAGAAATTAGGGATGTGAAATCGAAGCCAAACATCGATGTTGAACATCGCTGGCGACACCAAAAACTGATTATCGATGGCAACGGTACATCGAACAAATACCATCGATGTTTCTTAAACATCGATGACACGGACGTATTTATAGCTTTTGATGGGAATGAGGGTTTGACTTGCAAGAAATTTGGTATCAAAAATTTTGTGAAGATTAAAATTCTTATTAATTTAATTAAATTATACGTTCTCAAGTCTTTTCAAATAAGCCAATCTTTAAAGAAAATATCGATGAACATCGCGCATCCCTAGACCTGACCGACCATATGTATGCCCATAAAGCTTTGTAGAAATACTTAAATTAAGCAAAAGTATATGCGTATACCCAATTTAAAATAAGTAATCTAGTAAAAAAGATACTAATTTATTAAATTATACCTCGTTATTTGTATTGCCGATGTTAGAAGAACACGATACCCAACCATCTATGGCAAGAAAATCGACCATCAATCATCCTAACATCGATGTTTTCATACCATCGATGAACATCGCGCATCCCCAATTAAAATCTCAACGCACTTATTAACTTTCAAAAATATTACGTGAGATTAGGGAATGGGTAGGGGCGTTGAAGAAAATCTCCCGAAATTTTCAGGGGGTTTAAAAATTAAAAAAAAAACGTCTCACGTAATTTATGGACGCTTTCTAAGTACAACATCACTAGGCTGACAGCATGATTTACCAACTTACGCATTGATTAATAGTGTGGTGAACAAAGTTAGGAAAACTTAGAGCTATTCTTTATATTTTAATCTGTTAAAATATGTTTCACAGTAAAACGTTGTAAAGAAGGGTTTATTTTACTGAAGGTCAATGTTTATTCTTAGAGTATAATTACCTTTTTTGAACAAAATTAATTCAAATAAATAAAGTTACATTCGTTGTTTAATAGTTTTTTTTTATCTTTTAGGTCCAAAGTATGAAATCTTAGGAGATGGTATTTTAATTAAAAACGCAACAAAAGAAGATTCAAGAACGTATATTTGTCAAGCAGTCAACGAAATGTCAGGAACTTCCAAGGAGAAGCCAATTAGAGTAACCATTAAACGTAAGTTTTACGTGTTTTTTTAATAGGGAACAACTAAAAATATTGTTTTTAAAAACACGATCCATTAGGAAATATACAGGGTTATTTTTAGTTGATATATTCCCCTTAATATGAATGCAAGAAAATAAAAAAAAAATTAAATAAAATTATATTCGGAAATGCTTTGTTTCCAAAATACAGGGTGTTAAAGTTTTAAGAAAGAAATCGTTTTTATGATAACTTTTCTACCACTCCAGATAGGTCAACAAGATTTGATACACTTTTTTAACCATTACATTACATTTTTTGCTGTTATGTTTTTTAAATTTAATAGTGGCGTTCGAACAAGATTTGTATTGAATTTTTTTCAAGAAAAAAGTCACTGCTTTTCCTTAAACCAATATTATTTTGAAATATTCATTTACTGTGGAGTTATTTTGGTCTACTGATATTTTTTAGTACGACGAACGGTTTTTGTTTCAAAAAATAACAGCCATTTTGATGCACGGCAAAATCTGATGTAGTGTTTTCTATGTAAAATTCGTTTTTGTCTGATTTGTATTAAAAAAGGTCAAAAACTTACATAACTACAATTTAAGCCTAATAAAAAACTAATCAGTAGCTATAATTTTTAATAAATCCAAAACGAATTTAACATACCAAACACCATAGGAGATATTGGCGATTTTGCAATGCCTTAAAATGGCTTTTATTTATTTAAACAAAAACCATTTGTCGTACGAAAAATATCCAGAGACAAAAATAACTGCCAAAGTAAATTATTATTTAAAATAATATTAATTTAAACAAAAAGCAGTAGCGTACTATTTTTTCTTGAAAAAATTCAATACAAATCTTGTTCGAACGCCACTGGTAAATTTCTTTAAAAACTTTTACAACACAAAATGTAATGTAATGGTCATGTACCAAATTTTAACCAAACATATCTGGAGTGGTAGGAAAGTGATGATAAAGGCACTTTCTTAAAACATAAACACCTGCATTTCGGGAAACAAAGCATTTTTCAAACATGTTTATTTAAAAAATGTTCTTATTTTCTTGCATTCCATACTATTAAAATGAATAAATCAACTTAAAAAACCTGTATATTTTTCAAAAATATACCTTTTTCTAGGACAGTTTAAAAAATGTTGTTTTTTACCGTTTATCTTAAAGATAAAGTACTCCATTATAGTACTACAAAAAAGTGTTAAATAATTAATAGTTTAAAAAAACTAAAAAACACGCTTTATATGCAACCGAACTAAAAATTAGAAAATAATTTTTCATTAAAAAAGAATGTCACTTCAGAGTAAAGCGTAGGGTGCTTAATATATTAAAAATGTTATAATTATTATGTTTGCCAATATCTATGAGGAAAAGTTATGAGAAAAAATAGTAAAATGCACTTTACGCTTTTTACTCTGAAGTGACAATCTTTTTAATGAAAAATTATTTTCCTGAGCCTAGTTCGGCCTAAGCGTGTTTTAGTTTTTTAAGCTATTATTATTTTCATTTTTTTAGTTCGATATGCATGTATGTATGTATGTATATAAAAATGCTCAGTTTAATCACTAAAAAAGATTCCTTCGCCATTTTGTCAAGAGTGGCTAATAAAAGCGTGTTTTCTTTAAAGTTCCTGAGAAAAGTTTGGGATGTTGCCAAAGATGGCAACACAGGTGTTGTTTTTATAATATAAAGAATTTTATCCTGGCGATCCTAACCAGGATAACGGGATACTGTTTGCAGATTATTGCATTGTCATGGGTCCTTGATACGTGTACAAAGTTTCAAAAGAAATCGAATAGCTGGAAGTTGGTAAAAGTGGGCTCAAAGATTCCGTTACATAGATAGATAGATAGATAGATGGATAGTTACAACCCAAGTTAATAAGCGTGTTAAAAGTAACTTCTTTTAACAATTCTATGCTTTTTCCACATTCTAAATTGGTGTTTTGTTGGAATGCACAATAGAATTTATTTTTGATGATGCATGCAATGTAACAGTAAAGTCGACATCAACTATCAAAAGATCAAATTACCTTAAATTTCGCCTTTACTTTTTTAGTTCATGAGTTACAAAATTTAAAGTTTGGCACTTTACAGAGAAATTTAATAGGGGATATCGAAAATTAAGAGTAATGCATATTAATTTCTGATAACTTACAAATTTATATTATTTAGATAATACTTCTACAGAAAGTTAGTATTTTAAAAGTTACAACTTTAAATCTTAGATATAATATATTATGTAATATAGGTGCATAGTTTGAAGAGAATAATTGTTTTGACGGAAAAAGGAGGATATTAGTTTTTGTTCCAATTGTAGTCCCTGTGCCAGTAATGAATTCACATCATGATAATAATACTTTTAAAACCTTTTAGGGGCTTTGACGAGTCTACCGAGAATATTCTACCGCCTTATATGGAAGCGGCACGTTAACCCAGCCTGCCAATGTCAAATATTTCGGGTGTCGAACCGGGCAAATGCGTCACTTTTTTAAGGCTCATTGACATGTTTTGGGTCTGGGATTGGGTGAGTTTCGTAACTGTAATCCTTACGATTTTTTGGTACAATGTTTAAAAATTGCATGCAAAACAATGTAGTAAACTTGTCCAATAAAGAAAGTCGTAAACTCCAGTGCCACCTGGGGTATTTTATTGCGCAAATTAAAAACGAAACAACTTTTTGAGATACTTTGTATTTAACTTTTAAAATAAAATTTCTTATTCTTTAACATATTTTATTTAAATAAGTTGTACGTGGTAAAGTTGATTTCAGCCATTCTAAACTATACAGGATGTTCTAGAATAAAATGCTAATCTTAGAAAGTGTAAATCTTTAGGTGATGTTAAGAAGAAAAATTGAATTAAATCCGTATCTTAAAGGTCTTAACTTTTAAGATACAAAGTGGTAGGAAGAGCTTTTTTTTAATTTACCACCATGTATCTTACCTTTTAAGCCAATTAGAACAATGGTTTATTTTCACTTTTCTTTTTAAAATCCCTTATTTATTTATTTACACTTTCAAAAGCTTATATCATCTAATTCTGAAATACCCTGGATAATTTAAACATGGCCATGCTCAAAGTGATTTTTTTTTAAACTAGATATCTTAAAAACGGCTGTCACATTAATTTTTACTACCTATACCTTTTTAAGTAAAATATATTATAGAATTAGAATTTTAATTAAAAAGTAAACATAGAGTAGCTCAAAAACTTGTTTCGATTTTAATTTAAGCAAGATGCCGCAGGTGGTTCCTCAAAGGTTTTTAATAAAATTGATTTTTTACCTTCTAAAACCAGCTTTTATGAAATTGTGACAATACACCCATTATTAACAAAATTATTTTTAAAATACTAAAACCAGAATTAATTTTTGACACTATATCTATGAAAACATTTTTGGTCTAAGGTAAGTTGAGTTAGATCGCCATATTTTAGCCTCAGGAATTTGTATTAGATTTTATTTTTTCCGCATTTTTGAGACACCCTGTATAATATTAATCGCCTATTATACATATGCCTTTATGTAAAAAATTAAAAATAAAAAAAAGAAGAAAAATTTAAGATTTTCTTAAAAAACAACCTGTATCAAATGAAAATTAAGCTTTTACTAAATTATTAAATGGGATAAGGCTGGGAAAATTTTAATCCTATTCCAGGCAGCTAATTATTCTTTCCCGAGAGAATCAGGATTAAGCGCATCGGAAAATAGCGGATCTACAACACAGTTAAAAAATATAAGGCTATATTTTGCAAAAATGATGTTAATCTTGGTTAATACTAAAGGCTTATAAATAGCCTAATATTTGTAACTGTGTCTGATATGAATATTATTGAAAATCGAACTGAAGGAAATTAAATTAATTTTATTTTTGCCAAAAAATTTAATTGGTAATAGTTCGATATAGCGGTTTCGCCTTATTATAAGAGAGTTTTTGAAAAATTCTTTCAGGGCGTTTTCTATAGGTCGCTTATGGGTGGGGACGAAACAGTAGAAATCTACATTAAACGCCCAAAAGCAGTATTTCACAGTACACACCGAACTTTCTGTTTACAAAAATGTCCAAAAAATTGTTTAAAAAAATTAAAAATAAATAATAGTTCAACAATTCCGCCATGACTGTCACTGCATAAAAAAGAAGAGTTTGCAATAGAACTGTAAATGTCTTGCGATGTTGCCAAATAAAGTGAGAAAGTGTCAATAACTTAAAAAAATAAAGGTACAGGACAAAATTCATTTGAAAATAATTAATAGTTTAAAAAACTAAAAAAACACGCTTTTATATGCAACCGAACTAAAAATTAAAAAATAATTTTTCATTAAAAAAAATATTTTCACTTCATAGTAAAAAAGCGTGGGGTGCTTAATATATTAAATGTTATAATTATTATATTTGCCAATATCTATGATGGAAAAGTTATGAAAAAATAGTAAAATGCACCCCACGCTTTTTACTATGAAGTGAAAATATTTTTTTAATGAAAAATTATTTTTTAATTTTTAGTTCGGTTGCATATAAAAGCGTGTTTTTAGTTTTTTAAACTATTAATTATTTTTCATTTTTAGTTCGTTATATTGCACAAAATTCTTAATATAACAGTAAATTAGAACATACTATTTAATTAAGCAGCAAAAAAGAAAATAACCAGCCCCCTATGAAATGACAATGGTAGCAAATTTTAAAATTTGCAAAGATTGCAACTCACTAAAAAATTTCTTCTTCATTAAGTAGCAAAGTTTCAAATTTTGCCAACAGATGGCAATCCAGGCAATGTTTGGACCGTTGCCAACATTTTGCAATCCACTAAAAAATTTCTTCTTCATTTAATAGCAAAGTTTGAAATTTTTCCAACAGATGGCATCCTAGGTGTTGTTTTTATAATATAATGGAATTTTTTTCCTGGCGATTAAAAAAAAGATAAAGGGATACTGTTTGCAGATTATTGCATTGTCATGGGTCCTTAATACGTGTGCAAAGTTTCAAAGAAATCGAATAGCTGGAAGTTGGTTAAAATTAGGCTCAAAGATTCCGTTACATAGGCAGCCAGATAGATAGTTACAACCCAAGTTAATAAAAGGAAACCGATTTTTCCTTGACGCTTCTAAGGGGGTGGTTTTTAAGGGTGTAGGGAATAAAACCCTCACTAACTTTTCCCCTTTATAGGATTTTAACTTTTTGATAGCTTTTTCTGAAAGATCCAATGATTTTTTGCCAAAAAAGGTACTCTTGCACTCAAGTCGCTAGGGGCTAATGGTTTTCGAGAAAAATCGCGCGTAAACACTTCAATGCAGGATTGACCCTATTTTCATTTGAAAAAAAATTTTTTTCAATTTTTAAAATAAAGGCTTTGTAGCTTTTAATAAGACGAACAAACAAGTTTTATAAACATGTGTCTGAAAATGCTTCCTAAGGGAGCTACGCCCCTTTGAATAGGACACCCTAAAGACGATGTTTACTCCAATAACTTCAAAGGGCGTAGCTCCCATGGGCCTCAGGCACATGTTTATAAGGCACACATTCGTACGTCTTATTAAAAGCTACAAAGCCTTTATTTTAAAAATTGAAAAAAAATTTTTTTCAAATGAAAATAGGGTCAATCCTGCATAAGTGTTTACGCGCGATTTTCTCGAACTGTGCCCTAGCGACTTGAGGCAAGAGTACCTTTTTTGGTAAAAATCATTGGACTTTCAGAAAAAGCTATCAAAGTTAAAAATCTTATAAAGGAAAAGTTAGTGAGGTTTGATTCCCTACACCCTTAAAAACCACCCCTAGAAGCGTCAAGGCGAAAAATTGGTTTCACCACTTTTATTAACTTGGGTTGTAACTATCTATCTATCCATCTGGCTGCCTATGTAACGGAATCTTTGAGCCTAATTTTAACCAACTTCCAGCTATTCGATTTCTTTGAAACTTTGCACACGTATTAAGGAAACATGACAATGCAATAATCTGCAAACAGTATCCCGTTATCTTGTTTTTGATCGCCAGGAAAAAAATTCCATTATATTATAAAAACAACACCTAGGTTGCCATCTGTTGGCAACATTTCAAACTTTGCTATTAAATGAAGAAGAAATTTTTTTAGTGGGTTGCAATATGTTGGCAACGGTCCAAACATTGCCTGGATTGCCATCTGTTGGCAAAATTTCAAACTTGCTACTTAATGAAGAAGAAATTTTTTAGTGAGTTGCAATCTGTTGGAAAAATTTTAAAATTTGCTACTCTTGTTCATTAAAAAAATTTTCGCCATTTTGTCAAGAGTAGCAAAACTAAAAAATGAAAAATAATTAATCAGTTTAAAAAAACTAAAAAACACGCTTTTATATGCAACCGAACTAAAAATTAGAAAATAATTTTTCATTAAAAAAAATATTGTCATTTCATAGTAAAAAGCGTGGGGTGATAAATATATTAAATGTTATAATTATTATGTTTGCAAATATCTATGATGGAAAAGTTATGAAAAATAGTAAAATGCACCCCACGCTTTTTACTATGAAATGACAATATTTTTTTAATGAAAAATTATTTTCTAATCTTTTAGTTCGGTTGCATATAAAAGCGTGTTTTTTAGAAGAAAAAAAAATCTGTCAAATTGGGAATAATTTTTATAAGCTTTTCTGCTATCCGGCTATACACTGAAAAACATTTTTGTTAATTTGCAACGTTAAACGTTGGGTATTTTTGGCCTTAGTGATTACAACTAACTTTTACAATAGTGATGTAAATTTACAATACTTATATTTGATATTACATTAAACATGTAAAACCATTATTAAATTGTTATAAATATTACATAAGAATTGTATACATTTATAAATATGTTTTACCCCACTTTTTGTAAAAGGCCGTTGATATTTAATATTTTGTTACCTCCAAGTGTAGCTAAAAATAACCCACGTTCAGCATTGTACTATTTATTTTGATACGGCACTTAGGTATTAAAGCTTTTTAAAACTATTTTAAAAGTTCAGGATTTGGAAACAGTTTAAATCTATCCTGTTTCCAATGCTAGGTAGTAAAATTGCAATAAAGTAAGATTCTCGAAAACTTGGTTCCTAATTCTAACTCTATAAACTTTGCAAAGGACCCCGAGCCAGTTTAAATGCCCATAAGGATTAAAGGATAAATCAGTTTAACATTTTTTTTTAATTTGTGGAAATTAGATAATATAAAAAAATAGTTTTAAATTGATTTTAATACAAAATATATATTTAAAATGTAAAGCCAAATTAGCTTAGCAAGTTTGTCAGAGAGTAAGATTTGTACAGCACAGCATTATGTGAGCTGTTTTACCAGGGTATCCACGATTATACAAAACTGTCACATCTGTCAAAAAGGCCAAAGCTTGCGCGCAAATTTGACCGTGAGTATTAAAAAATTGCCACATCTGACTTGGCATGCGACTCGATGTCCGAGTTTGATTTTTGTGGCTCGCGTCGTGCAAACTTGTGCATGTGTAGGACTCGTCAGTTAACGTTTTAGTTTAGGAACGTTGTTTACGGAGTTATATTGTTGGTTTTGAGTTAACAAAATGGCTCTTTGGCGCCAGGAAGATGTATTGCGTGATTTTATAGATATGTACCAAGGTTATCCATGCTTTTGGAAAGTTAAAAGTAATGAATACATTGACAAAAATAAAAAAATATTTTCGCTGAATTACGCGCATAAAATTTTAATTTATTTTTTTACTGCACTGAATTAAATGACAGCTTAAGATATTTTTATTAAAAAAAAAAATATAGTAACAGTGTACGGCATAATTACCTTTATAAGAATTAAATTAAATAAATATCTGGCAACACAACGTCTTGAAAAATAATTAATTTGATTTTTAATTAGTAGCAACCATCGCGCCTTCTTTCTTATTCCCAAGAAACTATTTGTGCTAATTATTTGAACCCTATATCATTCTTAAATGAACGAAGCTGGCAGGTCATTACGAAATATTATCATAAACATAATTTTTAAATTAAATTTAATTAAAAACTAGTTTGCATTCAGCTGCTGTTTTGCTATTCTTTCGCGGATATTTTCGTTTGTCTAAAAACTTGGTGAATATTTTAAGGGTGTTCAAAGGAAATTTAAATTTCAACATAAATATTTATAAAGAAAATCACTTTATTTAAATTTTTATTGTTGGCTATAATTATTTTTAATTAGTCTTTAAAATGTATTGTTTTGACTGATTCTATAATTTTCAAACTGTTAACTAATTTGTTTTAACTGACAATGGTTAGGTACATTGCGTCCAATCTAAATTGGCCACAGTTTAAATGTTTATAACTTTTTTATTTCTTATTATTATTTTAATAATCCAAAAACCAACTTGTGCAGGTTTGCTATTCTCTTGCGGATATTTTCGTTTGTCTAAAAACTTGGTTAATATTTTTTGAAATATTTTCAAAACTATTTAAGAAAGATATACCAAAAAGCAAAACAATTTTTAGTATTTTATATTCAATAAATTTCTAACATACAACCTACAATTCTACAGTTTTTGAACTCTAAGCTTAATATTTCCTTTAACTGCCAAAATAAAAGAGCCAATTTCAAATTCGAGGGGCCATTTGATATCTTCATGTTGTGTAAATTTAAAATCCTTTAGGAGAGTAGTTATGCCAACTTTACTCTGCATCGTTCCAAATCTTAATCCTGTATAAAAATAAAAAGATGTTAAAAATATAATTACTTTTTAATAAAAGTTTTAAATTCATGGGCATAGAGGCTCCTAAATGACAAAAAAAAGAAAACAAATAAATAACCTAGTAGAAACGACTATTTGGCTGGTTACTTTAAAATTATGGAGTCTCCAAATAAATGGATAACCCCGGGTTGCAATGAAGACGGTGATACGTGTTTAATCCTTGTTGGGAATCATCACAACCGCTGTACATTGCTGACAACTTGACTATGTTTCTAGTCGCCGAAACATAATCCCCGTCGAAACGAAGGGAGTAAGTTTAGAAGGCCAGAACCATCTTGCCAAGCAATTCCAAAACAACCAGCCAGAGCACCGTTAGGTTAAGACGGTAAAAAGGTTTTGTCATACCTTTCAGCTTTTGCTGTACGCCACCTATACCTGGAGTTGTGCAAAACTGCTCATCCGAAATTCACAAACCCGTGAACTGATGAGTGTGTCAGTTTCCATTATGGTTTGTTGGTATTACAGCACGTGCTACTTACGCCATATACACCTAGATGGCGCCCTGTTTACCGTTTTAACCTAACGGTGGTCTGACTGGTTGTTTTGGAATTGCTTGGCGAGATGGCTTTGGCCGTCTAAACTTACTCCCTTGGTTTCGACAGGATTTATGTTTAAGCGACTAGAAACATAGTCAAGTTGTCAGCAATGTACAGCGGTTATGATGATTCCCAACAAGGATGAAACACGTGACACCGTCTTCATTGCGACCCGGGGTTATCCATTTATTTGGAGACTCCGTAATTTTCAAAGTAAAGTTTTTTTGTCATTTAGGAGCCTCTATGCCCAAGAATTTAAAACTTTTATTAAATTGTTTATTCTAAGGCTCCAGAACATTACTTCTTACAAATATAATTACTATACATATTTAATATCTACAGTCTGGATGTATCTGTTATACCTATACACATCCTAGGTCCTTCGCCAAACGGCATCCAAGTAAAATCCGGTCGCTTAGCTATATTTTCAGGGCTAAAATTTTCCGGATTAAATTCTTCTGGATTCGGATAGTATTCTGGATCCATATGAATGGGCCACGTTGGAACATGAACCATGGTACCTATGCGGAAACAAAAAAAGGGTTATATTTAAAAATACAGTATGAAACACATACTAGGTGACCCAGAATATGTGGAAAATCTTGCAGGTTTATATAGAACACATAAAAGTAATAAACAACGTGATAACGTCTTAAAATTCGATGAACTTGGCTGCACGCACCAAAAAACATGACTCATGCTACGTTCCATTTAAAGCTTGAAGTGCAAGCGAGAGCGCGGACGAGGCACAATCGGCCTCCGCGTTCGGCAGCATTCGACATCTGTTTCTCTCCTACTTTGAGCAGTCCGCCTGAATAGCTGCTATACAATAATACATTTTCATGTTTTCGTCAAGAAGGAAGTGCAGTGAAAAGTGAATGTGGTGTAAATTGTTTAATTTACTTTTAAAAACTGCAACCATTCCATCAGTATTTTTTTATGACGTTGTCACGTTCAACTATCAAAATTAACCACAATTCAGTATAGGCTAGGCCACCTCCGCCAAACTTATAAATGCAAATGATTTACAGGGACACCATTTTCAGGAGACCAAACTAATATTTATCATATTAAAAAATATATATTTTTTAAGTACTATAAAAGGTATTTAAGGAAAAAACCCTTAAGGAGCACATACTTTTTTAATGAAGTGTTTTAGGAAAAAAAATTATAGGAATTTGTCATAATATTTTCATTTCTTCTATATGAATCTGATAGATTGCCCACATATTCTGGGACACCGTGTATATTTTAAATAATTAAAATATTAAGATTTTTTCTAACCTTTTTCTATAACTACACTGCTTCCAGGTACTGTATAATTTTTGGTACATAGTCTTGGAAGAAATGCTGCTGAGTGGATATTTTCTAAGTGTCTCTAAAAAATATAAAAAGATATTAATAAAATAAACCTTCTTTTTATTTTATTAAAAAGTGTAGTTGCGAAGAAGTAGAAATTAAATTGATTTACTTAATTAATAAACATTAAATATTTGCGTTTATTTCTACGATAATTAATATTTTTTTGTGCAACTATTGCAAAGTAAACCACAACCAAAAGTTTATTTTTTTATTGAAAGTCAATAAAACGTAAATTTCAATACGTACCCCTGAAACACTTTATCCAAGTACTCCATTTCCATGATAGCTTCATAGGTAAGTTTTCCATCATGTTTTTCCAAGACATCTTGTATTTCTCGACGTAACCTATCCTGGATATCTTGATTATGAGCAAGTTCTATGAGAGCAAAAGTGGTGGCGCTGCTTGATGTTTCGAAACCAGCAAGGTAAAATAGGAATGCCTCTGTTATGATTTCTTGGTTTGTTATGAAATTTTTCTCTGGATTTAAATTTTTACGTTTCAATGTGGTAAATAATGCATTATTATTAATATTAAAGAAGAGGTTTGGGACTTCCATTGCCTTTATTTTATTTATTTACACAACGTTTCGGGCCGTAATATTTCTGTACATTTTCAAGTGTAAACTAATCTAATTCCCAAAGCTACTGAGTTTATATACAGTGGAGGAGATCATTCACCCGTGATGGATATGGATGCGGTCAAGCATTTTTTTTTAATCTTTGGACATCCCACGAAGGCATATGCCTAACTACCAGGGTACCGTGGGTGTCGGGTTATTAGATGTTAAACCCATTGTTCCCCTGTTCCGTCAACGTTATCCAAGCACTGAAACATGCAGCTATGCATTTCACAGCACCTTTTAGACAACGCGGTAGTGCCACCACGGTCGTTATTTTTAAATAACTACTACCTAAATATGTCTCCCGCTGGGAATCGAACCGGCGACCTCTGGCTCGAGATCGCTCTCTAACGCGCCACGGGGAGACAAAGAGTGTTTTCCAAAAGTTTGGTACTACTACACTTGGTTTGCGTAAATATATTGTTATTGTTCTCAATGACAACGGCTTCTTTAAATCCACTTGATGTTATATTGTTGAGACCAAACATGGTCAGCGATCCCAGATTTCTCATATTTCGCCCCTTTGTGTACCTTGTCTGTATCTCGCAAGTCTTACGTTAAAAGGACGTTTTGTTTCTCCAATGTATGAGTCCCCACATTGGCACGGTACCTGATAGATGATTCTCTTATTTAGACAAATTGGGCTTTGTTTTCGTTAAAATGTTTCTTAATGTAGATCCAGATTTTCATATTTCTTGGTTATTCGTCTGATCTTTTTCAGACGTTCCCTTTCTCATATATGGAACAACTTTGGGAAAAGCGGAAATTTAGGGAAACCGTTTTTATTGAGAACAATAATAATATCTTTAGCAAACCAAGTGTGGAAATACCAAACATTTGGAAACCACTTTAAAACGTACTAATGCTCGGCATTCTGGCTAACCAACCTCATGCTTGACCGCATTTATCTTCATCACAGGTGAATGGTCTCCCCCACTAAAAATAAACTCAGTAGCTTTAGGAATAGGATTAAGTTTACACTTGAAAATGAACAAAGATAGTACTTACTGCCTGAAACGTTGTGTAAATAAATGAAATAAAGGCAATGGAAGTCCGAAACTCTTCTTTAATATTAATTAGGTTATTATATTTTTAATGACTTGTTTTTCTTAATTAAAGTTAATATTGAAAGCTTTCAGTTTTAAATTATATTCAATTTAAAATCTGATTTCTAAAATTACCAACCTTTAACATTACCAATGGACGAGATAATCGGAACCTACATGACCTTGGTTCTTTAATTGCAACATGAGTTGCATAAAATCTTTTCTTTGCACGTTATTTTTTTTTCTCGGTAATTGATAGTTTCTGTAACAACATCTAAAACAAATCATATTGCTGTTTTAAAACACATAGTTTAATTTAAAAAAACTATGATCATAAAAACTGCGCAGGTTTTTTTAAATGCTTAGATATACAGTGAGTTTTAAAACAGTGGAAGTAAACTGCAATGGTAGATTCCTCTCATTAAAATTTAAAAAAATGTTCATATAAACATGGGCCCGCAACTTTTTTGTTCTCAAGATATAGGGTGTTAAACTCTTTAAAAATTGAAAAATTTCGAAAACACTTATTTTAGTAACAATAGTTTTTGTTGTTGTTTCTTAAATGCTAACAAAAATTAAAAGCCTAATTTTTAAATTATTAAATATTAATGGTCTAAAAATAATAATAGGGAGCCTAAGGGGGATTTCAAAATTTACTACAGCGCGGCAGATTAATATACTGTAGGATAGCTTGCATCTGGGTAAGTGTCTCTACCAAATATGAGCTTACTTGGTATACAGGGCCGTCAGATTAAGATAGGGTAAGTTAATTACATGCTAAACAGTGTATATTTCACTAATCTGACTATTTTAGAGTGACGAAAGGAAACAGAGGGACTACAAAAAAAAAACGTCAGTTTAACATTTTTAAGCGTGTTTTTTTTTAATTTTGAAAAAAAATAATTTAGGGATAGCATAAAATATATAATACTACACTCCTCAAAAGAATTATCGCATATGCTCGATTTCTTCCATAAGCTTTAATACAGAAATGCTTTCATATTGAAATGGCCATATCTCTTTTAATTATTGAGTTATCAAGGCAAATAAAAAAAATGTTAAAGAGAAAGGATGGAGCTATAACTTTATGGCAACCGTTGTTATTTTACTGTTACCAATAATATCCTACACCGTTGATTAAAAGTACCCTGTAAAGAGTTTTTAGAAGATATATATAGTTTTTTCTTTATTTAAAGGTAAAGGGCGTTATTTCGTTCAGTACAAGTTTAGTTTTAAAGTTCAAGAAAAAATACCTGCAAAATAGGTTGTAGCCTCTTTACTAACGTCCCTAAAACCTACATTAGCAAGAAAAGAAGCAGGTAGTGTTAGCTGGGCAAGTACCTTAAACATATTTGGTTCAAAATGCTCTCGTCCAATTTTTTTCTGCAAAAAAGTACTACAATAGTTTTTATAGTCTATTACGTACGATAACATTATAAACAGTTCTTATTAAAGACATTTTGCACCCCTTATTTTGCAATTCCGTTGTGGTTAACGTTATTCTGAGACTGCGCAGTAACGCAAACATGATCCGTTATCGTTATTAACCATACCGGACTCCTTTAATTACGGATGAATACCGAAGAGCTTATCGTTATCGTTATTGTTATTGTTAAACTGCGTGGTTGCCGGATTGTAGAAATTTTAATATCAATTATTTAAAGGTTAAAATTTTAATGCCGTATTAATTAAAATATCATTTATACATAGGCTCTAATTAGCGAAAAATTTATAGCAGTAATAAAAATCAAATAGTGTTAAGAAATTAAAACGGACTTGCACTTTTACGGATATTCTAAATCAGTAATTAATTTAGATGTTACAATCTGGCACACTTGCTTTTTATTCTACTACCAAACCCAACCTTACTTTTTCTGTTTTGCTTATACTGTATTGTTTGCATCTACTTTAAAAAACGAAATCAACAGAAGTGTTTGCATATATTTAAATATGGATTTATATCTTATGAAGAATAAAAGTAAATACTGATTTTTCGTTAACTTTAAAATCGGTGAACCACAGGCAAAAATAAGGTTATGTGTCGAAAGCGCAGACGCAAGATAAATTTCTTAAAAGAGGCTGCAAAATCTCTGTCTAAAACTGCTGCCGTAATCGTTATGTTTAATAACGATAACCATATGGATGCCAAAAAACGTCTGTTATTTTAAGAGATGCAAAATGTCTCTTTTATACAGTACAGAATATGGTTTTATATTTGTTTTTACCTTAATTTGTTATTTGGATCAAGCAAGGAATTACATTCGATTCCAAATGCGACACTTCCAATAACGTCTGTACCAAATCTAGCCATAATTTCTTTGATTTCTATGTCTTGGTTAGTGTCGGCACATTTGCTAACCACCTTACTTAGAACGTGGGCCTTTTCAACTAAAGTATCAAACATCATTTTCATTTTACCTTAAATGAAAAAAAATCGATGGGTTTACAATTTAAAATAATTAATAGTTTAAAAAACTAAAAAAACACGCTTTTATATGCAACCGAACTAAAAATTAGAAAATAATTTTTCATTAAAAAAATATTGTCATTTCATAGTAAAAAGCGTGGGGTGCATTTTACTATTTTTCATAACTTTTCCATCATAGATATTGGCAAATATAATAATTATAACATTTAATATATTAAGCACCCCACGCTTTTTACTATGAAATGACAATATTTTTTAATGAAAAATTATTTTCTAATTTTTAGTTCGGTTGCATATAAAAGCGTGTTTTTTAGTTTTTTAAACTATTAATTATTTTTCATTTTTAGTTCGTTATATCAATTAACTTTGCTACTCTTGACAAAATGGCGAAAAAATTTTTTAGTGAACAAGAGTAGCAAAGTTTGAAATGTTGCCAACAGATGGCAACCCACTAAAAAATTTCTTCGCAATTGAGTAGCAAAGTTTGGAATGTTGCCAACAGATGGCAAAGAGTAGCAAAGTTTGAAAATGTTGCCAACAGATGGCAACCCACTAAAAAATTTCTTCGCAATTGAGTAGCAAAGTTTGGAATGTTGCCAACAGATGGCAACCCAGGTGTTGTTTTTATAATATAATGGAATTTTTTTTCCTGGCGATCAAAAACAAGATAACGGGATACTGTTTGCAGATTATTGCATTGTCATGGGTCATTAATAAGTGTGCAAAGTTTCAAAGAAATCGAATAGCTGGAAGTTGGTTAAAATTAGGCTCAAAGATTCCGTTACATAGATAGCCAGATGGATAGATAGATAGTTACAACCCAAGTTAATAAAAGCGTGTTAAAAGTTTTCTTTCGTGCATAGCCACCTTCCCAAATTGGCGCACAACACCGCATTAAAATTTAAAATATGACAGATTTGTCAAAGTCAAGCGTACTTTTCATCTTATGCAAACTCATAAATAGTAAAGTTTGATACCCAATTTTGATTTTATTACTAAAAGTTAAAACTCATTTAAAAGAATCCAAAGATCTTTGCGGTGTAAACTAGGCTATCAGTCAGTGGGTAGCTTTGCGGTGTAAACTAGGCTATCAGTCAGTAGGTAGCTAACCCACAATACACCAAAGTTAGAGGTTAGAAAAGTTCATTACCGTTTTATGAAAAATATTAAATTTGTTGAAAATGATGTTTCCACTGTAAACAACGTATTGAAAATGCTTTGGTTTATTACCTAGTGATAGTTTTCTTTGTCTAAATATGAGGCATCAAGTAAGTGTTTTTATCATTTTTACAAATTACAGAAGCTTGGTAATTTATGTATAAGTCATGTTGGGCAATATTATTTTGATGACCGCCTGTTTTAAAAAACAAGTGAAGGTTATTCGTTCGTTAAAAAAACAGATGAAGGTTATACGCTCCCGGAACGAATACGTTCAGCGAACGAATGAGTTCAATTTAGCAGAATTGAGCCCCTGTCCCCAACCCGTCGGCAAATGTTGTCAAGTTCGATTATTCAATTGTCTAATCTGGCGCATCCGTCAGAACGTACGATTTTTCACTTTTCCGGTTTTCCTGGAAAATGCTGGAACTTAACGGGATACTGTTTTAAATTATTGCATTGTCATCGGTCATTAATAAGTGTGCAAAGTTTCAAAGAAATCGAATAGCTGGAAGTTGGTTAAAATTAGGCTCAAAGATTCCGTTACATAGCCAGCCAGATTGATAGATTGATAGTTACAACCCAAGTTAATAAAAGCGTGTTAAAAATAGTAATTTTACCTGATGTAAACGTAGGTGTTAGCCTAGTTCTCATTTTCTTCCATTGTTCACCCTCCACTTGAAACAGGTTCATTGTTAATGGTTCTTTTTCATGATGATAACTTCCATGTCCAGAAAAATATGGAAAATCTTTCGTTAAAATAGATTTAATTATGCCCAAATCCAAAGGCATCCATTCTGGCTTCAAAAAATTGTAAATACCCACTTGTTTATAGCCCTTAGATTTACAATATTTGTATATGTCGTGAAAATAGTTTTGCATCACAACAGATCCACTTATCAGTGGTTTAAAGTCACCAAAAATAAAGTGCGGATTTAGTTGTGGTACTCCCTTCTGGACCAATATTGACGTTTCCATTTGGAAAATAAAATAAAGAGGGCTATTGCCGATAATATGTATAAAGTTACGTTGAACAGATCCATGTTTGGTTTAGTTCATCTAAAATAAAGAATTATAAAATAAAATGTGCGCAATAATTCGAACGTAGTAAGAAATTTATTATGTTAAAAAAGCATAATAAGCTTTGCGTATGTTAATTCTAATTTAAATTGCACTATAAAAAAAAATATATGGGGTGTCTCTAAACGTGCAAAAAAATATAAGCAGCCGTTTCACTCCCTGTATTTTTTTATTTTTGGACAAACCACGAAGGCTAAAAGCCTAAATACTAACGTACTGTGGGTGTCTTAAGTAGGATAAGAGGAAGTTTGTTAGCAGGGGACTTAAATACTTGAAAATTTGGGGGAAGGAAAGACCTCCGTGGGCAGCAGGTTCCACAATCTAGAAGCTCTAGGGATAAAAGAACGAACAAAGTGAGAAGTTCGGGGCCTGTCCAGTTGGACCGTATAGGAATGCATACTCGCGGAACCACGAGTTTCTCTGTTGTGAACCGTGAGTGAAGGAACTATACTGGACAATTCTTTAGAGCAGAAGCCATGGAAGTACCTATAAAAAGCGATAAATCTCTCACAGCCCGACGATGGGCAAGTGAGGGAAGCCTTTCTGTAAGTAAAGGATCATTAATGAGACGAATAGCTCTTCTTTGAATAGAATCAAGAATGCTTAGGGTTGTGGGGGACGCCATGCCCCAGATATGAGAACAATATTCCAAGGGAGGTCGGATTTGGGACACATATAAAGTGTATAAATTAGAAGCGGAAAAATACTTTTTGGCTCGAAAGAGAAATCCAAGCTTTTTGAAGCTGCCGTGGCTATAGATACAATATGTTTATACCAGTTAAGGTTACTGTCAAATGTGACGCCCACAAGATTGAAGGTGTCTTTGCTCTGTATAACTTGGCCGCTCATAAGTAGAGGATGAGTATTTGATGACTCTTTTCGCGACAAGGAACATGATTGTGTTTTGAATGTATTAAAATGGACGAGATTTTTGACGCCCCAATCCAATGCGGCGAAACTATGAATGGAATTAGTTGTGTACGAGAGAAGGTCGTTGATGTGAGGAAGAAACAGCGTTGGTGCCAAAACTGAGCCCTGAGGGACTACAGCATTAACTTGGTGAAAGCTTGAAGAATAACCGTCCACAATAACTGATATACGTCGATCAGATAGATAACTAGAGAGCCAAG
Organism: Listronotus bonariensis; assembly: GCA_014170235.1. Taxonomy (NCBI): domain Eukaryota; kingdom Metazoa; phylum Arthropoda; class Insecta; order Coleoptera; family Curculionidae; genus Listronotus; species Listronotus bonariensis. The sequence continues at coordinate 67,764 of JACEGR010003904.1, read as the reverse complement.
TACAGAGTTTAGTTGAAAGACCATAGGAAGGAAGTTTATTAAGAAGTGCGGCATGCCAGACCTGGTCAAAATATGGTATGGCCAGGTCTAGCTATTCAAAATTTTTCAGAATTAGATGCTAATCTTTTAGTTTATATATACAAACATTTCCTTGTTTTGAAGTTATAGTAGAGAGTTGTCAATATTAAAAAAAAATAATAATAAAATAAAATATACTAAAAATAATGTTCCATATTAAATACTTACTATTTTCGGACTATAAATATATTAGTACAAATGATGACTAGATATTTTACTATCTAGATATAAACATACACATCAATTACTAACGTTTTTATAATTACACCTGTTTATTAGGAGGCAGTAATAATAACATTTCATTTCTGTTTATACTGATTCTATACCGGGTGTTGCTCCGTCGAGCGGGACATAGTCAATCCCATGTAAGTTTTGAAGTAGTCAAATATTGGCTCCCCTAATTATTTTAGAAGAAAATATATTAGGATTTTTTAAAGAGCACGAAAAAGTTGTACCCAGTGTACAAATTTCAGCTCTTCTCAGTCCGCCAGCTAAAAGATAAATGTTAAAATAAGTTACGAATCTCATATCTTCTTACGCGCCTTGTATTATTAGAAGTTTATAATAAAATACTAGAAAAATTATTACTCTCAAGTTGTCAGATCAATGTCACATCATTTTTAAATAATGAACTACTTAAATCAACAAAAAATTACTATTATAAAATGGTTTTACCAGGGAAATAGTTATCGAAGAGTAGCGAACATGTTTGCAGCCTATTTTCCCAATAGGCCAATACCAAGTAAATCGACAATAGAACGGATGATAAAAAAATTGAAACTACAGGCACAGTAATCAATAATTGTAAATGTGAAAAAATCGACGTGATCTTTCGCCAAATGAATTTTTTGTATGGGGACATTTAAAAACTAAGCTACCAATAAAAAATATTAGAATTTAGTCCAGCTTAGAAATGCTATTTCCGCTGAATGTGCCAGAATATCGATGTACCAACTGGCCAACGTAAGAAATGAGTTTTATAATCGTTTGGGTTATTGTCTGGCAGTTAATGGAGAAATATTTGAGCATTTGATTAAATCCTGATATTTTCGTCATAAATTGATTTCTAAATGTAGAAAAAATTGTTTTATTGTCTTGCGTAACTGTGAGTGCATGTGTTGGAATTAGCTGTAAACTAAAATGAAATGCGAGGATTCTTTTTGAAATTCCCGTATAAAATGATCTAAATTGTCACTGATAAATCGATATGGTGATTTTATTATTGATTTCTAGAGTACAGGGTACATAATGAGATACTACGTTGCAGAAGTATTAAGCAGTTTACATTTTACCGGTTGGTTGAAAAATGCTCAAATTTTTATTTTCGGTGGAACTTACTGTGCTCTTCAATAAATCCTAATAGCATTTTTTTTCTAAAATAATTAGGGGAGCCAATATTTGACTACTTGAAAATTTACATGGGAATCCCTATGTCTCGCTCAACGGAGCAACACCCGGTATGACTAAAGTACTACTAGGCTAAAGTTGTTCAGGCCCGATCTCGTTTAAAAATTCTATGTGTCCAAGAGTTTTTTTCCGTTTTAAAATGGCTGTGCTTATTTAAAAAATCATTTTGCATGCATTATAAACGGTGTTCTACACTTTTAAAATTTAGCCTTATATTTATAAGAAAAATGGAGTCAATAAAAATGGCGTAATAAAAGGTCTTAAATTTAAGAATTTAATATACCTTACTTTACAAAATACTAATTTTTTATATGTTTAGGTACATATTTTAAATAAAACAAAAGTAGATAAAAGTTAAAAATGGATAAAGTGTTCCATTTTGCTTGTTATCATAATATTTTGGATCAAAAGTTATTTTTAATTTTCAATTTTTTAACATTTACATAATAAAGATCGAAAACATTTGAAAATAATATGTTACATTTTACATTTATATACTAAAAAAGAACACACCAATTTTATTGATTTTTTTAACCGACTGTTTCCACTGTATATACAGGGTGTTTCTAAATAAATGCGAAACATTTTAGAAGGTGATTCCTTGTTTAAAATAATACACATATCCAGTATTCCAGATTTTACTAAAATAAGTGTTTGCAAAATTTTTTGGTTTTTTGAAAATTTTAACACCTCTATCTCAAAAGTTAAAACGTGTAGGACATACCTTCATAGGAGATTTTTTTCTTAAATAAACCCAAAATCACCTCCTTTAATATTGACATTCAATTAGAAAACACCTTGTAATTGTTGTTACTATTATAAGCGAGTCATGTACCTGTGCGTCTAACAACATAAACAAAGTTAACTAACTTGTTGTAAATTGTGCGTAGATAATAACAAAAAACGTTAGTGTAGGTTAATTAGAAACCTATTATGCAGAAACACTCTAAATAACACACACACTAAATAAATTGGATGACATTACCTGTGCTTATACACGTTCGTTCGCCATTTATTAGAATGTTGATATTTGCTAGTAATACAAAATTTAATAAATTACCTAAATTAATGTACCCAAAAAATGTAATGGTAGGTTTACAACTGACATTTATTGGATGATATTTATGTCAGACAGATATTCTGGCTGATGTAAACAATAAAAAATTTCTATCAGACATACATTTTTTGACCGTTTACATTAGCCAGAATTTCTATCTGACATAAATATTATGCAATGAATGTCAGATGTACACTCCATGTGATTCTTTGCATGAACTATCGATACTACCTTAAACAAGTTAAGTAAAACCGTTAAAAACCATATTTAAAGAGTGGAAATTAGACACTTAGTACTATAAATAAACTTGAGTTATTTTTTAAAGTAGAATCTAAAACCGTCATAAAATATAGGGTGCTCCATTTAAAAAAATATAACTTTGATACGTTACACTTTTTGAGACACCCTGTATAGACTAAAATAATTTTATATTGTGGTCTTATCCGACTTATATATGTTCCAGTATTTACTTTTTTTAAAACCCCATGGTTATCCAGCTACAAACCGTGTCGAATATGATGAGCCACCTGTATATATAAAGAACCATTCTGCTCTTACACAATATTATAAAAGTTATGATTACTTTAAAAGAAAGAAAATAATGAAATATTTAATATTAAGTTACTTAGATTGAAACCTTGGTATCGTAAGTAACTTAATATTAAATATTTCATTATTTTATTTCTTTTAAAGTAATCATAACGTTTATAATATTGTGTAAGAGCAAAATAGTTCTTCATAGCATTTAAAAGTTTTAATTTTCCTAAAATGTTGAATAAACTTTTTAATTTTATGTTAGAGAAAAGCCAAATAATATTTTGTTAAAATTAAGATATTTTGTTCCAATGGTAGGGAAGCCCAAAAGGGGATTTTGGGATTCACTACAGTGTATACAATAGGCATAAAAAAATATTAAAATTTAATACATTAGTAAAAGTCACCAGGGGACTTTGAAACTGCTACCTGGCTATCTTTTTTTAATTTATACTTTGCACTGGGCCTATTTACCATTAGGTGCCCTAATTTAATTTTTTATAATATTCCAGATAAACCTAGATTACCACAAAACACCACCGAGAGACATTACATGAAAGAAGAAATTGTTTATGGCATTATTGATGAAATTGTTAATTTAACTTGTGAAGTTGAAGCTGAACCACCACCTTCTTTCAGATGGTACGACAGGAGTAACAGAAAAAGGATTGGTGAAGAAATATCAGACTCTCCCTACAAATCAGTTCTAATGGTAAGGAAAGAAAATCGACGAATTGTACAGGGTGGTGCCCTTTTGATGTCCTTACAAAGTATAGCGAAAACTTAAAGAGATAGAACAAATCTGATTAAACAATCTCGATTTCGATTCTTGAGCCAAATTTAGATCAAACGTAAATCTGCTTCAGCCCAAAAAGGTGAAAGAAAATAATGTTGGTTTAATCCAAATTATACATGGAGAGAGGCGCCACCTTTACTTTTTTATTAGTGGTTGTGTGTAATCGTCGCGGCACTTCCTATCTTTTTAAAAGGCGCTGGCTTCTGCTCTGTGGCATTAGCCTCCTTGATGTCCGCGCACTTAGCCTTGGGTCCGGCTAGCTCATATCGCGCTAAGATACGCGGACGTATGCCGGTCAGATTATGTTCGACGACCCGTCCGGCACCAACGGTACTTTCATACTGTGGTAACACAGTGCCTTCGGAGGCAGGCCTCCTAGGCAACCACTTCCTTTTCTCTGGGGTTCTCAACAAGCCCATGGTTGGTGAGGGCGCTTTCGCCAGAGTGTCCGATTTAAAGTTCTCTGATTTTCCGCTTTCGCCGTAGGGCGCGGTAAAATCTTTCTGTTCCCAACTCCTTTTCTTTCCTTCCTAAGTATTCCTAAACTTTCCCCAACTTCGGCGGAGGTCGGCGAACCGAGATACCGGGGTCTTCCTGGTTTCCCGGACTCTCCCTCGGAACGCCGTTGGTCGCCGAACTTCCTTCCTTCAAATTCCCCCTTTAAATCCCTCCTTTAATCTTCCCTATCGTTTCCAGGTCCTGCGAAGGCCTGCGAAACGAATGAATGTCCAACTTCCCTTAAAATTCCAGATTTCTCTGAGTCCCACAGGACGCCGGGGTTCGCCACCCGTGTATCCTGTTTTATACACTCCCTTTTTCCTTCCCTACCTTCACCCGCTTGATTTGTGCTTGGCGAAGCACGGCGAAGGATTTCTTCCCACTTTGGTCTTCTTCTTCCTGTCTTCCTTCACAACCGCAATCCGGGATAGACGCCTTCCACGGGCGTACAATGTGGTGGCCGACTATCCCCTAGTTAATGCCCTAACACCTCGCCGTTGGTGTAAACCTTCGGCCGAATAGTGTTCAACCTTGTTGTTTACGATTTTCTAAAGTGCTTCTTCCTCGGTGCCAGGACTTCCTACTGGATGTAATTAAATAAAAACACACCGTCTAATTTACTTAAATCCCAATCCAGCAGTTCCACTTCAAAGTATTCAACGTAAACTACATAACCTTCCTCAACGGTGCGCACAGCACCAGGTCAGCAATAGACCTATTACGATTGATCCCAATGATCACCCGGAGCTAGTCGGCTGACTACCTTCCTCTTCGAGGCGCCGATCTCAACTAACTAAAAATCGCGATTTTTCCGCTATTTATAGCCTTCCGATACCACAACATGTGACCTAAATAAACTTTGAAAAGGGCGTAATTTTTTACCTGATGACCTTATTTTTTGCTCTTTAATTTTTTGTACGATCAAAATTTTGTTTTTGGCTACATTGATCAAAAGAGCGCTACATTTACTTTTGCTTCGTTGGAAAATAGACCTTGTTCCGGCACTGTTGATTCGTTTTGGAGATACATTTTAATTTGCTCAAGCATTTATAACTCACTTGTTATTAGAGATAAAAAAAATTAAATAGAAAAGTGTTAGTGATATTTATGTAGAATTTAGTGGCGTACCTATAATTTTTCTATTACCTTTTTTTTATTTAGACACATAGTTGTTTTTTTTATGGAAGACACCCTGTATATTGTATCGCAAATAAAAATAAATTTTAAAGATCTCTAAGAGAACCACATTTGATGTTTTTCTTTCATAGTTTCGGAAATATAAGCATTTAAATCTTTTATCCAACACTTACATATAATATCTACATAATTGATCAGATTTTGAGGATATAAAGTGTACTATAAGTCACTAGTGAGCTAAAAGTACCCTTTAGCTCACTAGTGAATTATAGACTTTAGCTCACTAGTGACTTGTACTCAATTCTTTATTACTTCCAACATTTCACAATTAAAAAAATAACATAAACTTCGGGCTCGAGAGTTAAACTTTTCTTTGCGTGACTTATATGTAATATAACTCACTTATCTAATAAATAACTATTGTCTGATAGGGGTAATGAAAATTATATCTACTAATTTTTAAGTTTGGATGGCCACATTTCCGAAACTATAAGAGATAGACCTATTAAACTATGGTATTTTGGTAAAGTTCTTTAAAATATCTTTGCTATATTAATACAATAAACAGGGTGATTTATTAAAAAACTCCTGACGATGGCCATATTTCCAAAACTATCAAAAATACAGATATATCAAGTGTAGTATTTGTTAAAGCTATTTTAGAAATGTTTCTAGTGATGATACAATATATAGGGTGTTCCAATTAAAAACGTTCAACTTTGTGTCATAAGTTTAAAATAAAAGTCAATAAAAAAATATGGTTAAGCCAACTGAGCTCTACGTGAAAATCTCTAAAAATTTCGTATTTTTATTATTTTTCATCTATCTCTAATATCAAGCGAGTTAGAAGTGCCTGGCCAAATTAAGAAAATATGAAGAACACTGTATCTTCAAAACGAATCAATTAGCCATGATTTATTTTCACCACTGAATATGTTTCAAATATCGAGATTGTGCAATCAGATTTATTCTATTTCTTTCAGTTTTTTCCATTCCCTGTAAGGTCATCAAAAGGCGCCACCCTGTACAAAACATGCAGCACACCCCTTTAGCAGATGTCAACTTGTTTTACATAAATTTTTGTTTTGTTTTAGCTTAAGATGACACCATCGAATATTGGTGAATATAGGTGTAGAGCTCACAACAAATATGGAGATCTTGATATTATATTTAAACTTTATAATGGTAAGAAAAAGTATAGTAGAAATATTACCCTCAGTGAAAACTTTTTTCTTTTTCTAACTTTAACAAACGAAATGAAACACAAAATTACTAGAACAAAGTGCCGTCGTACCTGGACACATTTAAAATAGTTTTACGTCAAAATAATTTTTATGTGACAGATTTTGTCTGTATACACACTCTGTATACATCAAAATATCTTTGGGACATGCACGTTTAAAAACCCTACATCTTTAATATAATTTTTTTGTCATATCTTGTTAAACAACAGAAATAGTGGACTTACCCAGACAATTAAGCCACCCTGTATAAATAACTAAAAACACATACTTTTAAGGTACTCGACCAAATCCCCTACCATGTTAAATTTAAAACAGGCGCATTCGGATTCATTGGATATAGAAATTGATGGACCTGAACCCACTGATGCCGAAATAAAATCTCATATGACACCAATTGGGTATCGATTGGAATACAAATTAGCTGAAGATAACGAGTCCGGAGTGGATGGCAAGCAGTTTTGGTCTCACTGAAGGTAAAAATAACTGATATTTTGATCTAGAAAAGTGAAAAGTAACGTTAGTCAATTAATACAAAAAAGAGCCTCTGATTTTTTTATAACTGTACAGGGTGTCCCATTTTGGCTGAAATATCGGGGTATTTCAATTATTATTAAAGATAAAACACTTGCGATTTTCAGTGAACCTGAGCTACTTTTTGTAAAACGAAAGATGTCATAAACTAAGATGTCATAGCCTTCTTAGTTTCTGAGCTACAGGGTGTTTTGAAAATTTTGCATTTACCCCTCGTATTTCAGTTGGTGATAACGTAGCTATCAAAAAGGTTAAAACTGATTTTAACATAATTCTTTTCATAGAATTCAGTGGCGTAGCCAGATTTTTTCCGATATTATTGGTTTTAAAAATTAATACCCTGTATATTTGTCAAAAAATTATTTTGCCTTTTATAAAACTTTTAAAAAATATATAACACTATAAATTTTTGTTAGCATATTCTATTTCGTTCATTTTTATTTAAAAAACACATATTAACATGTTATATTATTTACTGACATTTTAAATCAATGCAACACATTTTTTTGTTGAAACTATGGCACCTAACTTCTAAAACCAAAGCAATACATTATTTTGTTCTATGTTTTTATGAATCAAGAATAAATTACTAAATATAAGTATTATGCTAACAATAAATTAACAAAATTAATTATTAAAAACTATTTTCAAATTAATACTGTTGCTCGTCTAAGTGCTCTATACCTAAGTAGATTTATGTAACAAAAAAAAACATAATTAACTGAAATAGCAAAATCCAAATTTAAAATTCGTTATCAAAGCACCACTACAACAATCAAGTCAATAAAAAAACTTTTACCTGATTTGTTTGCATAGCCTGCTGCAAAGTTTTGGATGTGAATTATGAATATTGAGAATTATGTTGGTATTTATAAAAATAAACCCACTAGTATTATATATTTTTAAAAACTTGTAAAAAGGCAAATTCATTTCTTAACAAATAAATACAGGTTGTTCCTTTAAAAAAACATCATTTATCAATATATTCAAAACAAGAATATTTACAAAAATTCTGACTACGCCACCTGCATTCTACGTAAAAAGTTATATAAGAATCAGCTTTTACCTTTTTAATACGTTATCAGCCAACTGAGATACACAGGGAACCTGCACAAAATTTTCGAAATCGCCCTGTAGGTCAGAAACTAAGATAGCTTTGTTTATGGCATTTTTTGATTTGACAAAATTAGGGTAAACTTTTACCCCAACCTTGACCCTGACAAACGAACGCTCCTTATGTTTAGTTTTAATAAGGTCTTGCTTATTGCGCATGTCGGGCCTTTACCGGGCGTCGATTCTGAATGTGCTCCCGCTGTCTCGAGACGTAACGTATCGAGTCGCTACCGAATGGTGATTCGTTAACTTATTTGAAACTCGATTCCGAGTCGATATCTCCCGAGTTCCATAACTAGGCTCTATCTTTATTAAACAAGTAGGTATCTATCCTATTATTTATTTACGTAAAAACAGATGAGAAAATAAGGCCGATAGGTTTTGAGAGGGATATCGAGAACTCGATACCGACCGAGTCGTCACCTATCGAGAAGTTAAGAATCCGGTCTCAGGTTTGCGAAAACCGCAAGGTTTTATCCTTAATAATAACTGAGATACCCGCTGGTGCAACCAAAATGGGACACCCTGTACTGGGTGAGCCAAATTCGACCCTTTATTAGGTTAATTTGTTATTAATTTGTTTTCTTTTACAGATAAAACGTACAGCCTGACCGAGTTGGTACACAGCACCGAATACGAAGTAAGAGCTGCTACAGAAAATCGTGCCGGTTTAAGTGAATACACCAACTCGACAATTTTTAAAACAGAGCCTAATTCAGCAAACTCATTTAGCCTAAACTTGTCAGTCTTAACAAGTACCATTTTAGTATTGGTGGTACTAAATGGTTTTCCCAAACACCATATTTGATGCTACGAATAAAATTTCTTATTTGTTTTAGTAATGTAGATATGAAATTTATACCAGTCCACAAAAACAATTTAAAATGCCATGGTATTACATCCCATGATTTGTTTATGATAGGCGTATTATGCCTGAATTAAACTTAACAAATGAATATAAAATGAAAATCGAATCTAAATTGTTTATTTTAAAACATTTTTAAAACTGGTGATTTTACCGATATTGATTATTTATTTTTTTATTATTTATAGGCCAAATATTAAAAATGGGAAGTTTAATGGCATAACTTTTAGAACCTGTTTAATATGATACTTTAAAAAGTATCAACAATAAAACAAAAAGACTGCTTACTTGCTATTTTGTATAATATAAAAGATTAATTAAAAATTATTGTAATATAGATTGGTTTTAGCTAAATATTTTTTGGTTGTTAAAAAAATGTTATATTTTACAGTTTTTTTGTTGGTATTATACATATTTTAAAAATGTTTATTAACTTTGGACCTAAATTTTTAAAATAATTAAAGTATTTAATTATCGTATTTTTTAAATAGTATAACTAAACTTCATTCTCTAATGTAAATATGCATAATTTTAAATTATTCTATTTCACTGTGAAATGTAAAAACTGTGTACTTAAATCTTTAAGAATATTTAAAGCTACTACAAGAGCAGCTTCTTTAATTTTGTGCAAAAGCTTTCGGTGTTTTCACATAATATCTAATAAACAAAAATTTGCGCATTATAGCCATTAAAAAAAACACACAGATTTAGTAGGGATCATTTTTTTTTATTATGGTGTTTTTAAAAGGTGCGAAAAAAGTACTTAAGGCTAAAATATGACGATCTAACCAAACCTACCTTTACTTAGAACGGAAACCGGTTATACAGAGTGTCAAAAGTTTGAAGTATTTTAAAGATGTTAAAAATTATTATTTTTTAAATAAAAACATAGGATATATATATATATATATATATATATATATATATATATATATATATATATATATATATGTTTTAAATGTGCTAAATTTTATGATAAAAATAAAAGCTTACAATAAACTAAAACCAAATTAACTCTTTGTATTTCTATAATCTTCCATTTTTTAGGCTAGGTAAATTTGATTAGATCCATTATATTTTAGCCTCCCAAATAGGTAGTATTTTTTCCGAGCCTCTTAAAAACACTCTGTATGTTTTTGTGACCTTTTAAAAATTTACAATAAATTGTTTTAATATTTATTTAATTACTGCCATTAATCTTCTATTGGTGCTCAAGCTAAACTGTCTTTTATGGTTGAGTATAAAATTATTAATCGGCTTTGTTAAAAACCCAATACATTATTATTTTTGACCCTATAAATTTATTATTTTTTCCGTTTTCAGAAACCTTGCTATTTAGGAGCACCGTATGTGAAAATATTCGACTTCTTTTTGTCCCTACTATTTTGCTGTTGTTGTATTAATTTTATTATAGTATTTATTTGGAATTACAAAAATATTAATAAATCTATGTGCAAATTAAATCTACAACCTTGTATGTTCGCCCTTCGTTATAATATTCTTAGAAAAGTATCATAAAAATATACTCAAGTGACATAGAAACCGAACACCCAGTTTAAATGGTTTTATTTTAATAAAATTTTGTATAAGTACTTAATGAAGCATAATAAGTAAATGATAAAAATTTCAAAATGATTGCATTGGTTTAAAGCCCTTTACCTTTAATAATGTGTGGATGCACCCTGATGTGTTACGCATTCTCCAGCGCGCCTAGGCATGCTTCTGATCAGGTGGTCAATGTCCTCCTGTGGTATCTCATTCCAGGCAACCACCAACTCCTCTCGAAGTGCTTTTTAGAGTCTGAGGAGGACGTTGCAAATTGAGCAATCTCCTACCCATCATATCCCACACGTGCTCAATTGGGGATAAGTCGGGAGATCTTGGTGGCCATGGTAACAATGTGACATCATTACGTTGAAAGAAGTCTATTGTGACTCTTGCAACATGTGGTCGGGCATTATCTTGTTGGAAAGTTGGATTTGCCAGAGTGTCAAGATAGGGTAAAAGATGGGGTTCTAGAACTTCTGATATAACGCTGCGCGTTCATGTTACCTCTGATGAAGATTAAAGGTGACCTGGAGCCATAAGCTATAGCACTTCAAACCATAACTCCAACAGTATGATGAATATGTCTTTCAACAAAAACTGTGGATTCCTCCTTTCACCACGTCGCCTTCTAACCCTGGTTCGACCATCGTGCATGTCTAAACAAAATCGAGACTCGTCACTAAAGACGATACTGTTCCATTCCTGATCCCAGAGTGACCGTTGTCTGCACCACTCAAGGCGATTACGTCGGTGTTCTCGAGTCAAAGGGAGGACCCAGTGTGGCCGGTATGAAAACAGGCGAAAACTTCTCATTCGTCGGTAAACACTTCGCATGCCAATAGGTCTTCCATGTTCTGCAAACCATTCATTTTCAATGGACCTGGTAGTGGAGAAACAGTCCCTTAAGGCCAATAATCTTAGGCGGCGATCTTCACGGTCTGTTGTTCTACGGCGGCGTCCAGTGCCCTTTGCTCTTTGCGTACGGCCTTTTTGAAGCCATGCCTGACAAGCACCTAACCACAGTGTCTACACTTCTTTGCACTCTAACTGCAATTTCTCGAAAATAAAGTCCAGCTTCCCGAAGTCCCACTATACGGCCCCTATCAAACTCACTAAGTTGACGAAATCGTACAGGTCTTCGTACTCTAGGCATCGTAACCAATCGTAAAGAATGTCAACAACCAAAATCCGCCAAATGTTGATCTTTACTGCGGCTGCAATATTCATTTTTAGATCGTTAGTGAATTTAAAAAAAAACAGTATAAAAACCGGAATGTCGAACTGATAAAGCTGAAAATTTTATCAATTGTTATTTACAGTAAGATAAATAAATTCACTAAATTTCATTAAAATAAAACCATTTAAACTGGGTGTTCGGATTTCTATGTCACTTAGTATAAGTAAAAAATAATAGAGGAACATATAAAAGCACGGTTATAATTAAGGGGCCTAGTTTCAAAATGTACAATCTCTAAAATTAGATTCTCATGTTATATCTTAATAAAAAAATAAACAAAGAATCTTATGTATACATTAAATGTAATTTATTCTTTTTATGTTTAAACACTCTGTTATTGGATGTAGTCATGGCCTATAAAGTGAATTATTTAAATTCATCGCAGAAAATCCAGCTTTTGAGACGTTTATATCACTGTTGAATTAAAAAGTATAAATGTACAGAACACTTCGAAACTAGGCCCCTCAATTGTTATCACTAACAAACTGGATTGATACCTAAATTAAAATAATGTTTATTAACCATTAAAGAGTAATACAAAAAAATATACAATTTTGTTTAGTTAATATTACGTACAGATATATTTATAAAAAAATCGTTAATTGTTTACAAGCCGGACGCATCGCCGATTTTGATAAAATTTGGTATACGGTAGTTTTTTATTGGGGCGCCGATCACGAATCTAAAGGAACTTGAATAGAAAACTAACCTAAATTTACCATATTTTCCGCTTTTTTGCGAGTAGTTCTTGAGTTTTCGCTAAATTGGCACTCAGTGTTTGGTTTCCACCTTCTAAACCCCATTTTTTCATAAAATTGCATACCAAGCTTTCAATCATTTTAATCACAGTAGCACTGGTGTCGCCAAAGCTACTGCGATTGAAGCTTTACAATTTACAAAAAAAGGGGAAAAATAAAAATAAAAATGGATTTTTTAAAAGATGGAAATCAAATATTAAGTGCAAATTCGTTTTCAAAAAAAGGAGATATATAGTGAAAATAAAGTAAATTTGCTTTTCAAGTTTCATGATGGATATTTCAAAACAAAACATGTCCGACTAAAAATTCTTTCAGATTCGTAAGGGTGCCTCAAAAACCCCGTATAGCAAATTTCATTAAAATCGGCGATTTGTCTGGTTTGTAAAAAATTACTAAAAATTCGTAGAAGTATTAAAAGAAAGGTAACCCCTACATAAAAATATGGAAAGGTATTTCTCTTCATAAACTTTAATAATTAATAGTTCAAAAAAACTAAAAAAACACGCTTTTATATGCAACCGAACTAAAAATTAGAAAATAATTTTTCATTAAAAAAAATATTGTCATTTCATAGTAAAAAGCGTGGGGTGCATTTTACTATTTTTTCATAACTTTTCCATCATAGATATTGGCAAATATAATAATTATAACATTTAATATATTAAGCACCCTACGCTTTTTACTATGAAATGACAATATTTTTTTAATGAAAAATTATTTTCTAATTTTTAGTTCGGTTGCATATAAAAGCGTGTTTTTTAGTTTTTTTAAACTATTAATTATTTTTCATTTTTTAGTTCGTTATATCAATTAACTTTGCTACTCTTGACAAAATGGCGAAAAAATTTTTTAGTGAACAAGAGTAGCAAAGTTTGAAATGTTGCCAACAGATGGCAACACATTAAAAATTTCTTCGCAATTGAGTAGCAAAGTTTGGAATGTTGCCAACAGATGGCAAAGAGTAGCAAAGTTTGAAATGTTGCCAACAGATGGCAACCCACTAAAAAATTTCTTCGCAATTGAGTAGCAAAGTTTGGAATGTTGCCAACAGATGGCAACCCAGGTGTTGTTTTTATAATATAATGGAATTTTTTTCCTGGCGATCAAAAACAAGATAACGGGATACTGTTTGCAGATTATTGCATTGTCATGGGTCATTAATAAGTGTGCAAAGTTTCAAAGAAATCGAATAGCTGGAAGTTGGTTAAAATTAGGCTCAAAGATTCCGTTACATAGATAGCCAGATGGATAGATAGATAGTTACAACCCAAGTTAATAAAAGCGTGTTAAAAAAACAAGTTAAATAAGAGATTTGTTGGTATAGACTGTTCCATTTATTTTTATTCGCTCACAACTGTTAAAATTGTCTATTTGATAGATTTATCAAAATATTTTATTCGTATGTCCCACATGACAAATTTTAAATTTTTAAGAAATCGATCGCAGCAGTTCCAGGTGGGACACCATGTATAATGGTTGCGTTCTACAATGTCTTAAGATCGTTTAAGTGATCTATGCCTGCCTCTTTAGCGTTTATAGCCAACAAATTGAAAACAAAAGGAAATTTTTATCAAAATAAATTTGGTCAAAATAAAAGATTATTATTTTTATTTTCAAAGTAATTTTATCTTTAGTTATATGATTTATCAACATTCTGTATCATTACTAGTAATTTTTAACCATTATTATTTTTGTTTTGTGTTTTAGTTCATAAATAATAAATCGGTTGTGTGAGATGGGAATGATGGGATAGTTTTATGAGAATATTGCGAAAAATAATGCAAAATAAGCCATTTTATCGGCAAGAAATTTTAAGTAAAGATTTTTTTCTGCACTTGCCTAGTGCGCCCCCTCCCTCCCGGATTTCATATAGGGCGGCGCTCATTATTCTCTTTTTAATCCTTGTACGCCTTTTTTAACACGCTTTTATTAACTTGGGTTGTAACTATCTATCTGGCTGCCTATGTAACGGAATCTTTGAGCCTAATTTTAACCAACTTCCAGCTATTCGATTTCTTTGAAACTTTGCACACGTATTAAGGACCCATGACAATGCAATAATCTGCAAACAGTATCCCTTTATCTTTTTTTTTAATCGCCAGGAAAAAAATTCCATTATATTATAAAACAACACCTAGGATGCCATCTGTTGGAAAAATTTCAAACTTTGCTATTAAATGAAGAAGAAATTTTTAGTGGATTGCAAAATGTTGGCAACGGTCCAAACATTGCCTGGATTGCCATCTGTTGGCAAAATTTGAAACATAGGGGCTGGTTATTTTCTTTTGCTGCTTAATTAAATAGTATGTTCTAATTTACTGTTATATTAAGAATTTTGTGCAATATAACGAACTAAAAAATGAAAAATAATTAATAGTTTAAAAAACTAAAAAACACGCTTTTATATGCAACCGAACTAAAAATTAAAAAATAATTTTTCATTAAAAAAATATTTTCACTTCATAGTAAAAAGCGTGGGTGCATTTTACTATTTTTTCATAACTTTTCCATCATAGATATTGGCAAATATAATAATTATAACATTTAATATATTAAGCACCCCACGCTTTTTACTATGAAGTGAAAATATTTTTTTAATGAAAAATTATTTTTAATTTTTAGTTCGGTTGCATATAAAAGCGTGTTTTTTAGTTTTTAAACTATTAATTATTACGAATATAAGTGTACATAATATTTATAGAATAATTTGTACCATAGATTTAAGGCTATAACTAACAAAAATTAAGTCTTTGCTAAAATTAGTATCTAATAACCTTTTCCCTATTATGCTTTTATTTTAAGAACAAATGTGATAATTTTGTATATCTTAGCTTTATTGTTGTAAGTGTTAAAAAATATATATGTATAATATTACATTGTTGTGCCAATTTTGGGAATCAAGTATAGCTTTTAATGTAAATAAAGATAATGTTACTTATATGGTATAGCTTAGTTAAAAATGCATTTATGTAAATAAATTTAATTTAAAAACTACTAAGGTATTGTTTTCTTTAGCCGACTATCCAGTTTCTAAACCGACAGGCCAGCATTGAAGCAAGAAACTATTACAATCAAACAACTTCTGAAACAAAAACGCCTTCGACAATCGTATAAAAAACAAAGTTCTTTCTTGCTTAAATGGCAGTAAATCTTTCTGGTCCTTTGCGAAAAACATAAGTAGGAATTTTTGTACCAGTTTTTTTTTCAGCACTAATTTTAGAAGATGAAATTACTTCTACCGCTAAAGGAAAGGCAAAACAATTTGCTAAGCAATTTGCTGCCAATTCAACCCTTTGACCCCCTCTATCCAATTCCAGCTATTACCACAGTTTCTCATAAAATGCCCAATGTTATTTTTAAGGTAAAACCCATTAAGCGTATCCTTTTTTCTCTTGACACCAAGAAATCATCCGGGCTGAATAGCAGCAGTCGATTTAATGAAAAGTTTTGTGCTCCAGAACTTGCACCAATCTTAACTTGGATCTTTCGAATTTCTTACAACACAGATATCTTTCCTAAGAGCTGGAAAGCTGCTCGTGTTCAACCTATTTTCAAGAAAGGATCTAAATCTCTTTCATCTAACTATAGACCAATTTCAATTCTCTCAGTTGTTTGTAAAGTAATGAAAAAAATTAATTAATTCACAAATCCTTAAGTATTTAGAAAAACACAAAATTTTGCATGACTGGCAGTATGGATTTCGCCACAAAAGATCTACAGCAGATCTTTTTTCCTTCGTATTACACTGCTGGAATAAGTCTCTTGAGTTCCTAGGTGAGTCCCAGATTGTTGCTCTTGATATATCCAACATTTTGACCAAGTCTGGCAAGCCGCACTTCAAAATAAACTTCCCTCCTATGGTCTTTCATCTAAACTCTGTACGGGACTCTCTAGTTGTCTATCTGATCGACGTATATCAGTTATTGTGGATGGTCATTCTTTAAGCTTTCACCAAGTAAATTCTAGAGAACCTCAGGACGTATTACTGGCACCATTTTTTTGTTCACATTAACGACCTTCTCTTGTCCAAAACTAATTCCATTCATGGTTTCGCTCACGATAGTACCATTCACTCCAGATTCCAGGTTCCTAAACCCATCTCTACACTTGATTTGGAAATCACACGCAGAGCGATGCAGATATCATTTTTACAGAATCTTAATTTAATATTGGATTGAGGCGCCAAAAATCTCGTCCATTTTAATGCATCCAAAACACAATCATGTTCCTTGTCGCGAAAAGAGTCATCAAATACTAATCCCTTACTTATGAGCGGCCAAGTTTTGCAGAGCAAAGACTACTGAAACTTTATAAACATTTTTTAATAAAATTTACCTATGTGGAACTATAGTTTATTAATTTTAATATAAAAAAATGATAGAACTTAAAACTTAAAAAAAAGTAAAAATTAATAAATGTTCTATTTTTTGCTAATATTGTTTAGTATACATGTTCAGCCAAATAAAAAGGTTTATAAGCAAGAAAGCAACAACAAAGCGCGACCGATGCGTTAGTGCCTGTTTAACCCACTTTAGACCGTCTCCTTTCCATGCATGCTGTTTATTTAAAATATTTTGTATATAAGGTAAGTAATACAAATAAGGCTTACCTAATTTAAAATACCCATATTTTAAAAAATTATTGCAAATGGTGATAATTAAAAGCAAGCCATTATTCTTTGGTATGTAAATTTTAAGTAATTAAGAAAACATTAGTATATGTTTATATAAAAATCACTTTAAGAGGTATTCCTGGAACCCGAACTTTAGACCTTTTTAAAACATAGTGAATTAACTAAGCATAAAAGGGTGTCCGAAAAGGTGAGGTCATAAGTGATAGGGGTGACAGAGTGAGCCAAAATAATATCAAATAATCTTATTAAGGTTCTTTTAATAAGAGTGATGATAGTCTTTAAAATAGAGATTTCTCAGTTTTTATCCATATATTTTTAATTTATAGGTATTACTATACAGTGCTTGTCTAAAAGTCAGGACCCCCTCCTAACTTTTGAATTGGTTGGTAATTTTTCATGAAAATTTGAGAACTTTATTAAGATAACGTAAACCAAATTTTGGACAATAAATGAGATATATAAATATCAAAATAACAGCTGGGCGCCATTCCTAAAAGAAAAATTAAATGAAAAAGGGGGTCTTTTGGCAAATCATTTTAAAGCTCCTGACTAAGTACTTTATAACCCCAGAATATAAAGTAAATACCTTTACTCCCCAAAAAATAACGGTACTTTGAAAAATACCTGAATACCTGATATGAATGGCCATATCTCCAAAACTAATAAAGTTAGATATAACCAATTTAGTATTTTCTTAAAGGTCTTTTAGATATCTTTTTAATGGTGATCTAATATACAGGGTGCGTCATTAAAAATATATACTTTTTGTCCTATCTTGTATAGTATCACCAATATTACCATTAAATAAATCCTTAAAAGAGCTTTAAGAAAATACAACATTATGTGTATCTAACTTTATTATAGTGTGCAGCATAGGTTTTATAATGCAGCGTCTGATTTCTCTTGATCTGTTGGAAGTACCAAAATTTTTTTATAAAAGTGGTAGCTTAGTTGTGGCTACTTAGCGTTAATTTATTTGAGAATTGGATCGCCATCACAGGTACTCTGTGCAGGTTATACGCCGCATTGTGGAAAACTCATCCACAAACTTGCGCAAAGTACTGATGATGGCAACCCAATTTTTGAGTGAATAAACGTTGAGTGGCCACAACTGAGCTACCACTTTGGTAATTTTTTAATTGCTTCCAACCGATCTAAAGAAGTCAGACCCTGCATCATAAAAACTATATACTTAATATAGTAACACCTAGAAACTAAAAATTTATGGATTAGAAACCGAGAAATCTCTATTGGAAATACTATCACTCTTATTGAAATACCCTATACTAATGCTCGGGATTATATAGGGTGAGACGATTTTTTTCTTTTTATGTATGCATTTTTGATACAGGTGACAAATTTGACACTTTGCTTTGACCGTTTGATTTCTTTATTTTTTTCTACAATAAATAATATACCTTATTTAATGCGATATCTTGAAACATTTTTCATAAAATCACATTCTAAATCCAGCCATACCAGCATTTCGTATGTGATAAAAAAACATTTTTTTTTAGAAAATTATTAAAATGTAATAAAATTATTTTTAAACTGGTGTTTTTATTAGAGTTTCATGCTAGGACCCTGTTGGAGCTCTGTATTACTACCTAGACTGGCATCTCTACATCTACGATTAGGCAAGGACTCCTCGGACATGGCCGACGACCGTTGGTGGAAATTCGCTTTACGGCGTTCGGGACAAATCGGGAACCATGATGTCGGAGGCGTTGCTTTTCTCAAAACTTTAGCGTCCTCTAAGCTGCAACCGAATCGCTGACCGTTGCCAGTCGATTCTGGATCTTCGCCCTGGTCCTCTTAGAAATGTATATTCCGAAATGCAGCCTTGGAAACTAACGGGTCACTAGTCGACCCGGCACCTTGTGCACGGTGTCGACGACTGCTGGGTAAAAATCTTCTAAGTCCAGTTTGCGACAGTGGCCGTTGATATTTTTTCACGAAACTTCTTAAGTAGGTTCTTCTTGATGTTCTTTTATTAAATCCTTTTACTACAGTAGCGGTCAGAGCACGAGAAGCACCTCTGAACCACCTCGCCGTCGGCGATAACGTAAAATTTTTTATAAGTCCTTTCTATGGAGGTGACCGCTTTTTATTTCTTTCAGGAGTCGTTAAGGAGGTTATCCTTAGTCCTTCCTGCAAGTTTCACTTCCCTAAACCAGCGATAACGGGCGATACTTTATCAATAGGTAGTTATGTCTCGCTCTAAGTCCCGACCTAGGGTTTCATCTAGGGCTGGTGTAGATTGCTTCCTAGTGTACTTCTCTTCAGAATCCAGTTGAGTTCAGGAACGGTCAGTGACTCATCTTCTATCACCTAGACCGTCTTCAGGTTGAGTGGTAGTCGTACGCGAGCACATTACTAGGATCTGAGTAGCCAGACGTTTTACCGTCGGCCGCTTGTGAAATGATCCTTGTCCTGAAGAACGCACGGTTTCAACACGAATTAACCACACCCCCATCACCCTTAATATTAGCAATATCGCAAGAGTGATATTGCTAATAATAGTAATGTTAAGTGCCGTACAAAACATTTTTAAAATTTAAGAGTTACATTACCTCTTTTGTGATACCTTAAATTAAAACATTTTCTCCAGAACAGAAAATAACGACTTTATTTTAAAGAGTAATTTATATTATAATCAGCTAACCCTAAATGCCGTAAATATATTCCAATTTTCCAATAAGAAATTATACACAGTTTTTACCCAAAATTATCTGAAAAAAAAGGTAAACCGGAGCAGCCGAGGCCCTTTTGTTTATCCTCCATAAATTAAAGTGACGTATTGAAATGGGGTCTAAGCTTAATTTATATTTACTGCGTATTTTCAGACTTGCAGCTTTGTTTATATACAAGCTAAAGCTTTTATATTCATTACACTGAATCTGTAACTAATTAATCTGCAAACCATTAGGTAGGCAAAAACCATATTTATAAGATATAATGTTTAAAGGTACGTTTAGCATTTATTACATTATATTTATGTCAGATAGAAATTCTGTCTGATATAGATTTTTGACCGTTTACATTGGCCGGAATTTCTATCATAAATATCAAGCAAAAAATATCAGATGTAAACGTACCTTAAGAAAGTCGTGTATGGCAAATACTTCCCTGCTTTTTAGAACAATAAGATTCACGTTAAGCATCATGTTTTGTTTTGTACCGAGACCACAAAAACTACAAAAATGTGAAAGTAGACCAAAAGAAAACTTCCTTTTATTTACATATTTTATCAAACCGTTAAATAAATAATTAATAGTTTAAAAAACTAAAAAACACGCTTTTATATGCAACCGAACTAAAAATTAGAAAATAATTTTTCATTACAAAGAGTTTGTCACTTCAGAATAAAAGCGTGGGGTGCTTAATATATTAAATGTTATAATTATTCTATTTGCAAATATCTATGAGGGAAAAGTTATGAAAAAATAGTAAAATGCACCCCACGCTTTTATTCTGAAGTGACAAACTCTTTGTAATGAAAAATTATTTTCTAATTTTTAGTTCGGTTGCATATAAAAGCGTGTTTTTTAGTTTTTTAAACTATTAATTATTTTTCATTTTTTAGTTTCTGCTACTCTTGACAAAATGGCGAAAAAATTTTTAATGAACAAGAGTGGCACATTTTAAAATTTTTCCAACAGATTGCAACTCACTAAAAAATTTCTTCTTCATTAAGTAGCAAAGTTTGAAATTTTGCCAACAGATGGCAATCCAGGCAATGTTTGGACCGTTGCCAATATATTGCAACCCACTAAAAAATTTCTTCTTCATTTAATAGCAAAGTTTGAAATGTTGCCAACAGGTGGCAACCTAGGTGTTGTTTTTATATTTTTATAATATAAAGGAAAATTTTTTTCCTGGCGATCCAAAAAAGAATGTTAATTTTTATTAATTGCACATTATGTATTATGTATACATTACACATAATGTAATTTTTATTATTTAATCCTTGAACTAATGGTGCAACTAACCCTATATTTTTATTTTTCATAAAAATTAAACACTCATGGTGCAACTAACCATAATTGTGTAAAAACTAAAAAATTTCTTCTTCATTTAATAGCAAAGTTTGAAATGTTGCCAACAGATGGCATCCTAGGTGTTGTTTTTATAATATAATGGAATTTTTTTCCTGGCGATTCAAAAAAAGATAACGGGATACTGTTTTTAAATTATTGCATCTTTATCGGTCCTTGACACGTGTGCAAAGTTTCAAAGAAATCGAATAGCTGGAAGTTGGTTAAAATTAGGCTCAAAGATTCCGTTACATAGATAGATAGATAGATAGATGGATAGTTACAACCCAAGTTAATAAAAGCGTGTTAAAAAAGGTTTTTAGAATGGAATAGTCATCCAATATCCGAAATTTCAGTTAAAACAACGTAATTTTAAATTATGACACGTTTTTAGTGTAAAAATCCCCATATGTAAATAAAGTTTAAAGGTAATTTTCACACGTATTTTAGTGCAAAATTACAGGTGAGGGGTCTTTAAAAATGACTCCGTAAAGTACAATAAAATAATAGCTATTTTCCTAACAACTGCGCAAAATGATACCTTCCCGCACGCAAATGTAGTTAGGTAAACGACGCGAGTTCGTCTAACTGCAACTTAAGTGCGACAAAGACAATTTGCGCAACTGTTAAGAACAATGCTTAAAAAGTGGAAACATAATTTTATTTTATTCGAATATATCTCAACGTCAAATTTTTAAACCCCCAAGAAAAACACAAATTCCTTATTTTTTAACCGACTTTAAAAATCAGGAGGTTCTCAATTTGTCTCGTATGTTTTTTTTGTGTGTATGTTACGCGAATACTCTGTCGTTTTTTTATTTAAAAGAGGGCACTTCCGCGGTAGTCCATTAAAAATAAACTCAGGATCGCGAGAGAGAAACGTACTAGACCTATTTTTTTCTCTCTGCCATACGTAAGGAAAGATCAAAGGCGCATGGAGAATCGACAACCTTGGGGTAAAATTAACCCTTTTCACCGAACTAAAAGACAAGTGGATAGCTGCAGCTCTGTTTGTATCGATTTGTTGCAGCCCCGCGTGTATCGATTTATAAGCTTTTGACAGATATAATGTATTCTACCAATCTACAAGCGATTAGCTGCAGCCCCGTGTGTATCGATTTATTGCAGCCCCCTGTGTATCGATTTATGAGACTTTTGATAGACAATATAAGGAACTAAAGACAGAGTATAGGTGGGGATCATGGTTAGTTCTGGTTAGTAAAATATTTTTTTAATTCCTTAATTAAACCTCCATTGCTGTCAAAAGCTTATTAATCGATAGAAGCTGCAGCTAACCGCTAAAAGAGGTACTAGTAGTGTCTTTTAGTGAATATTTACCGATTTAATTATAAGTAATAATAAGAAACTAAAAAGCTAAAAATAATCATTAAAAAAATATTAAACAGACTGGAGAAGGATAACAAAAGTTATATTTATTGATTTTTAGTAACTGATCAACAAAAACGTGACAAGTTTCCGATGTTTTCACTTAAACTTTCATATAGTTGATAAAAGGCAATGCGACAGCATATTCCATCGTGTATGTAAGTAACTTCTATAAGACAGCCAATTTAAAGTTATGTAATAACGTTCTAGCCACAAGGCAAATGCAGTTTCATGTAGTGCCAAAGTATGCAAGTTAAATGCTTATTTCGAGACAGGAAACTTTGTCTATGCATAAAAAAGAAGGGATTTGTAAAAATGTTTAAATTTATTTTTTGCATTTTCTTTTGTCTTAAAAAATAACCAACTAAAATTTTCATATATTATTTTATTTTATTTTTATTACATTTGGTTAGTTGTGTCTGTAGCTTTTAATAATAAAGTGCTCGCCAAAAAAATCGGGACAAGCAATTTTTAGCACCATATTTAACTTGTAGTAACTTTGGAAATAAAAAATATTTTTAGCTGCGGATTTCGGTATGTTAAAGCCCATTTCGTCTAGATGACATGGCGCAAAATGATTTTGAAAAATAATCAAATGTTCATGGTATACAGGGTGGTCAATGAACAGATGCAAAATTACAAAAAGTTTAAAGGTGTGTGATTCCGGTAATAATTTTTTTCGCATTTAATTATAGGTCATTATTAAAGTAACATCAATATCTCAGACGTTTTTGCCAGTTTTTGATTACAGCCCTTTAGCCACAAAGACACTACTAAACAAAAAATGTGTCAAAACTTTGCTACCAATATCTCTGTAACTTAAAAACGGCTTTACCGATTTCGACCAGGTTTTCACATTCTGAAAGCTTATTTTCTGGTTCTTTTTTATTACCTAACCACTTTATTGGTAAATGGCCATTTCTATAAAATACAGGAGTCAAACTAAAAGTAAAGATAAAATTGCACAAAATATGGCAATTGTTCGTTTTAAGCTATGACAATTGGGTTGTACGTTGTTGTTTGGTTTGAAATTTGGTCAATACGCAGCTTCGGTCAATACCTCTGGACGGTTTTTTTACTTTTTCGATTAGTGATTGAAAACACTTATATAGTGCATTCCCAGCAACCCTCCATAATTCCGGTATTTGTATACTTACAAAAAATCCTAAAACATGTCACTGGTAATTTTTATTTTTAGGACTTTTCTCGAGTCAGATTTAATCCCCTCCTCTCACCAAAACGTCAAAAAGTTTAAATAGGAAAAGGGATCATGATCAAAAGCTATTGCACAAGATCTTTAAACAAGCTGTTGGTTTTAAATTGTTATGTTTATTTACTAATAAAATCCCTAAACCAACCCTTACATTATTATAACAAATTTAACAAGGTCAAGTAGCACATAAATTTAAGGATAACCGTAAGTTTCTATCACCTAACCTGTCAAACTAACATATTGATATATATTATGGCCGTCAAATTGTTCACTTAAAAGCACTCTGGAAAAAACATGTTTTCTAATTATTGCGGATATTTGTAATCACTCATTGGATCTTGTAACCGAAAAACGTATTGGACTGGCATCAATTTTATGTCCCCATATAACGTATTCGATAAACTTTTTCGGGCGCAGCATAACCTTTCGGCGGCGTTGCCACATGTCAGTAACATAGCATATTTTTCTTAATTATTTATTCATTACTCTTATCACAAGCTCTGGAACTCGGATTTTAATTAGCCAAAATGTTCAGAATTGTTTTTTTTTCGTTGATACAACTTTCATTGAAACCCGAACATTAGTTTTTGTGGAGTTAAATAAAATCTGCGATTTTCCATAAGGATCAATGTTGAAAAGCGATTATTTTATAATATTTATAAACTTTTTTTTCAGTTCTCTGTAGACCTTTGAAACTTTAACTGGTTGATATTCTTATTATAAAGTTACTATTATGCTAAGTCTCATAATTTTCTGAGCGATTAATTCTAACACTGGTAGTACCCAGGAACAAATTAAACAGTGAAAATGCACATTTATGTGGTATACCTACGTACCAAATTTTATTTTAATATTTTAAACAATAAAAAGTTATATGGTTGAGCCACCAGCATAGAAAGACCACTATTAATAAATTATTTTGTTTTGGAACAAATTTTCAACAAGCAAAAACAAGTCCTCATCTCCAAAATAATATAATGTACTTTGCCAAGATTAAGGCCCCTGTTTTTGTATTTTGGTACCAACAAAAAAACAAAAACCCCTTAAAACAACCCTTTTAAACCCTAATATGTAGCTTATTTTGTATGAGGACCCCCAATTGCGAGGGCTCCTCTAATTGACGGCCCGGGGGCAGAACCACTTCCCCCCACCCCCTCGTCGGTACACTAAATGCATGTATAGGACTATAAATTAGCAAGCTTGTAAAAACACATATAAGACAGTACTAAATTTATAAATTATAATTCATTTAAATAGACTCGTTTTAAAATGTCAAAAATACTTAAAAGCCTAAATTCATTCATTATCTTAATGATTATTTAAAATAACCTTTATATCAATACAGGATGTTACGAAAATAATATATAATATTTGTAGATCTTATTGAAGTTTTAAAAGCCTCTTGAAGGAAGTATTGTACGTATCTTTATGTTAACAAATGCAGATAATTCACAAAAATACATTTTAACTGATTCATTATAACTTATCGGTGACTTGGTGTGGCTGCATCAAATTGTACAATAGCTATAAAATAGGTAGTTATGTTCCAAAAGAGCACAAATATGGTGCTTCTATTTAAGTCAAAATAGTTAGCTGCAGTAAATCGTATTTTCCTATTAATTATTTTATTCGCCAAGTTTTCAAGTTCCTTATGCTGTACTGAAGATGGAACTAAATTTTTTCTTGAAGATTATAGCAAGTTACAAGAATATTTTCTGAGGATCTCACTGAGATATCACAGCAAAGCGTTAAGCAAAATAGGGTTATCTAAAAGTAAACACAATTATTAATTAATTACAGTGGATCCGCGGTAAACCGACAAACGTTTTTCAGGTAGATGTCGGACTATCAAATTTGTCGAAATATGGGGTACTGCCTAAGGGTACGTACACGAAGAAAGCAGGTTTACCAGCGCCTCATTTTGGCGCCGAAAATCGACGCTTATGTTTAATCTGGTTCGAAAACAGAAAAAGCAGATTCCAGCGTAAAAGTTGACAAGCAAGTAGGTTTTTTGTCAGTTAA
Organism: Listronotus bonariensis; assembly: GCA_014170235.1. Classification (NCBI taxonomy): domain Eukaryota; kingdom Metazoa; phylum Arthropoda; class Insecta; order Coleoptera; family Curculionidae; genus Listronotus; species Listronotus bonariensis. Next base: position 41,670 of record JACEGR010003904.1, on the reverse strand, counting down.
TCAGTGAGGTTTGTTCGACAAAAATGTCTAGAAAGAAAAATATTATGTGTTAATAGATAATATACAGGGTGTCCGGAAAGGTGGTGTCAAAAATGATTAGGAATGATAGAGTGAGTCAAAATAATGTAGGTACTTTCTATAAAACAAAAGTTCTATCGCCGTTCCTTAGGGAGTTATTGATCTTCAAAGTTAGAATAAAAAAATGTATTTCATTTATAACGTTTGAGTGGTTGTCACAATAATAATGATATTTGGGCATTTAGATTAACTCATACCAATGCTTTTTCCAAAGGCAAATGATTGCGCAGTAAGTCATAATTATACGAGGGTGAGACGAAGTATTTTCTGTTTACTGTATGCATTTTTACAGAGGTGAAAAATTTGACATTTTGCTTTCACCGTTTAATTCCTTCATTATTTTTGTACAAAATAGGTATTCTTTATTTAAATCCCCATACCCTCATCTTTTGTATGTAATAAAAATTTCTTTTTTTAAGAAAATTAATGAAAATGTGGTAAAAATAATTAAAAATAGTGTTTGAAAGCCTTTTAAATTTTCTAACACAAAAAAGACTGTTTTTTGTAATTTTACTCTTTTTTATAATTTTCTCCAGAAATGGAATTCTTTATTACCTACAAAATGGGCGTAAGTCTGGATTTAAAATGCGATTTTATGAAAAACGGTCCAAGATATCAATTTAAATAAAGTATACCTTTTTTTTTGACAAAAATGATAAAGGAATTAAACGGTCAAACCAAAATTTCAAGTTTTTCACTTCTGTAAAAAATTAATACAATAAACGAATAAAATTCGTCTTTTCCTAGTATGATCATGACTTACTGCGCATTTTGGCTATGGAAAAAGCACTGGTATGAGTTAACTTAAATTCCCATAATTTCATTATTATTGTGAAAATCGTTTAGAAGTTATAAATGAAATACATTTTTTTATTCTAACTTTGAAGGTCAATAACTTTCTGAGGAGCGCGATGGAACTTTTTTATATGAAGTACAAACATTATTTTGGCTTACTCTCTCTCTTCCTATTATTTTTGACTCCACTTTTCCGGACACCCTGTATTTTTCGAGAAGGTAGCGTAACAAAGCAAGCAATACATTCAGTAAATAGATATCAAAAAATTCATGGTGAATATTACCATTTATTATTTTCGTTACAGCAAGACAAAAATAATTTTTTCAGTATATGAGACATTCACCTACATCTGGGAAAAAATAATACACGGTTAATAAAAACGAGGTATAATTTGCACAGACAGCCCATACTTCCAGAAAAAGACTTGTGATTAAGATTAGGTCAAGTCAAATAGATCCCACAACGAATTTCTTCTTAAAAACACCGCAATTAATAAATTAAGCAGGTGAACAATTAAACCAGTGACTAAGAACTAAAAATTTATTCCGATAAATTCTATAACAAGCACTGACAGACAGGCTTTATCTATGTGCGGGAACGTTTAAAAACTTACTTAATTCTTGCTTGGCGTTTGTCAGCGCCGACTACCAGTAAGCAGGTAACCTGCTTTGTTTGTGTTTGCACCCGGTCCGGCCTTCTTTTATAAGAATACCTTGTAATCCGACATATTTAAGCTGAAACAATACACATCAAGCACAACAGTGGTGAGCGCGTGCAAGTTACAACCTGTTCAATATTGCTTTAGTAAATTTTTGAAGGGTACAGCAACGGGACTCCGTGCTCTGTAGAATTCTATACCTCTCTTTCTATCGCAGATTTTCACTTGAGAAGTCGATAATTGCACTTCTTGGTACTCTGTGTCACAATAGACTAAACATCAAAAGTGTTCGAAAAATGTCTATACGTGTACTAATACTTTTCTGTTTAACTGTGCAAGATGAGAAAGGACACACACACCAACTATTGCGAATTATATTTACGGAATATCATTATTGAGCAATTGAGTTTTTAAATATTGTTTTTAACACGAAACAAAGAAGGGTTAGGTTTTAAATCGATTTTTATTTAACTTTATTCTTTTACTCTTGGAGTCAATTTTGCACTATGGTACTGGAAGATATTATGTCTATCGCATATTCCCCTCCTTTACTAAAATTATTTAAGTGCGTTTCGTTTCATGCAATTATTTTAAAAAAATAATAAAAAAATAATGGATACCGAAATCCCGGGATTTAAAAGATTTAATCCCGAAAACTTCGGTACTGTAAAAGGGGCGGGATCCCGGGATTGTATCCCCTAACTGTAATAGAATATCCAAAAATTCCAGACTTATTTTTGCATAGGGAATTTAATAAGGTAATGTAGTTAAGAGGATAAAAAACCTTTATTTAATACGAGAATTTTAAATTAAATTTTTGAAAGTTCAAATATTTTAAGGCACAACAAGGATATATTTGATTTATTAAAACATACTAAAACAGAATCTTGATGTCCGACGCCCGTTCGATCCTCAGCCGGGGAGATATCTGTAAGTAGTAGTTATTTAAAAATAACGTCCGTGGTGGCACTACCGCGTTGTCTAAAATGAGCTGTGAAATGCAAAAACCGCATGTTTCAGTGCTTGGAAAATGTAATGTAATGAAGGAAAAAGATGGGTTAAAGATCTGATAACCCAATACCCATGGTACTCTGGTAGTTAGACATAAGCCTTCGTGGGCTGGCAAAAAAGACTCTTACCTACTACTAACACAAAAATCGCTACATTATACTTACCACTAGAACAGAGCTATGAATGATGACCATAACATAGTTATAAGAGACCCCTGATCCTATTCGTAAATATATATCGTAGCAAAAACACAAACAATGCAGCGAATTTGTATAAATTATAAGAAATAAATAATACCCAAACAAATTGTTAAACAAGTCTAAACAGTTGGCTATTTTTAAGAAATAGTTTTTAGAAAATATAATAATTTCAGTACATTCTTCTAAAGGCCAACTGCTGTTAAGAAGCATATTAAGATTGTCTAATTTGCCTTTAAAATACAATGCGATTGTTCCAATTAAAAAACTATTGAGAGCTGTTTGATAAGTGAAAATCATGCCTGGCACAAATATAATTCGATCGTGTATATTTGTGTTAGAAAAATAAACAGCGAACGACAATATAAACAGCATATTTATAATAACAAAAATTAACGTTTTATTAAAAATAAATAACAATTTATTTTTCTTATTATGGAAATATATTTTTTCTCATTGTCCAGTTTCGACGTCTCGTTAAAAAACGCTTCCCAAGTGTTTCGTTTTACCCATGATTCAACTGCACGAAACAAAATACTGAAACAGCTTAAAAATACAAATTTTAAAAAACAAAAACGTAAAAAGGAAGTGATGTTTAACAGCCCATAATATCTTTATAGTTTCTACAGTAACAAAGCAATCTAGAGCAAATTGAGTCAATGCTAAAAACAAGAAAACCATCTTATATTCAACTTGTTTGGTTTTAAAGTTATAATTTGGTACAAGTCCCATAAGTCTGAGATATCTAATTACTGGTGAGAGATATTCTATCTTATCGTCATTTGATACACAAAATAAACATTTTTCAAGTATTTTTTCATTTTTTTGTTATATAATGTACTTTTCGCACTGATAGTAAATATAATGATATTATTTAATCAATAAGTGACTTGAACCTAATTTTTTAACCTCATAATATATTTAAACTTGAGTACATCACATAAATTAGTATTTACTATTACTAAAGCTAATTAATTATAGCGGCAAAAGTTAACAAATTTAGGTAATAGGTAAATAAAAACATTGTCAGTGGCATATATCAAATGTTCTGAAAAAAAAACATATTGTTACAGACGTTTAAAAATGTGTTTACGTTAGAGAATTTTAGAGAGTTAGGATCATTTAATTTAGTTAGTTAATTTATTTAAATAATTTTCCTTTATTTTTCCAAGTTCTTTCTTTCAATACTTGAATTTTTTTTAATTAGGACAAAATAGTTAATTCTTTAAGACGTAGAATGTAATAAAACACAAATTTTACTTTGTTATTTTTGTCACATAAAATTTGTGTTTTTATTACATTCTACGTAAAAATGTATTGTCACAAAGTAACGGACTACTCAATAGATTCTTTAATTCTTTAAGACATTAAAAGTTGCAATAACCCATAATAATGACCTGCAAAAAAAAGGGTAAGTTTATATACAGTATGTCCCACGATAGTTGTTACAAGAGGACAAATTGACCAAAAGTTTTTGAATTTTAAAACAACATTTTGGGAAAACTGGTCGCATGATCCAAATCTAATAAATCCAAAATTTTACCCCAATTGATATTATTCAGGCCGAGTTATAACTAAAAATATGAAAAATGTCCAGAAACTGACTACTTCTATTTTTAAAAATAGAACAAAATTATATAAGTACATGTTGTAGAGCAGGGGTCTCCAAACTACGGCCCGAGGGCCACATCCGGCCCGCGGAGAGCTAGCATACTTGAAAACTCCTTTTAGAGAACAAATATTTTTTATAGCAAATTAAATTTAGTTTACTGAAGTATTCTAATTTTATGTTGCATAATTATTAATATGACATCTACATTGATATGGTCATGGGCTAATAGTTGGCCGCTAACTTATAACATTGTTGTATAGGCTTATTGTTATTGGTTTTTGTGTTAAGTTGGATAAAAAAACACATACATGTATAATATGCAGAAAATTTAACTTCAGTATATAATAACTAACAAATTATTGAAAAGAATTCAACTAACATTTTATACATTTTAAATAAACACATAACTTATAACAAACATAATGACATATGAAATACTAATGAGATTTATGTAATTGAGATTTTCCACTGACATTAGTTTGCAGTTGTGGACTAATTTTACTTGTACCAATTATTAAAAGAGATAAGATGCTCATCAGTTAATTTAGATCTGTAAATATTTTTGTGTATTTCATTTAGGAGAAGATTTTCTCACACAAATAAGTAGTACTAAAAACAGAAAACAGCCCACGAGCAAAGTTATGCAAATTATCAAATTGTGTCAGTGGAAGACTCTTATACCCATTCAGATATTTAAAAAAAATGGGGAGGCACCCTTTGCATCAAAATACATTTTTTGGCATACAAGAAAAAAAAATTTTTTACCAGTGTCGTCCATTGAAGTTTAACGTAAATATTTTTTGAGAAAAAAATGGTACGTCACTGCATTTTTCTAAAATAAAAGTCTTTTTTTTAAATTTCCATTTACTTTAGGACAAGAAAAATAAATAACAAAGATTATTTTTTTAATGTAGAATTTCATACTACGAATACAAACTCACCATGCCAAAAATGGTTTTTATTGCTTTACGCAAAAACCGTACGTCAAACAAAAAAAGTCAAGAGATCAAATTTGTTCTAAAATAAATGGGAATTTTTAAAAATATTTTTATTTTAGAAAAATTCAGTAGCGCACTATTTTTTTCTTAAAAAATTTTTACTTAAACCTCTCATGGACGACACTGGTACAATTTTTTTCTTGTATGCCAAAAACGTTTTCTGGTGCAAAGGGTGCGTCTTCCAAATTTTAGAAAAAAATAAGACGTTTATGACATATGTTCATATAAAGTTTTTTTCTTATTTTTTAGTAAAAACCACCTCCTAAAATTTTTTGCATTTTTTAGAAACACCCTGTATATTTAATCGGATTTAATATTGTTTTAATTTCACAATAAACTTAAATTGCTACATAGCTTAAGAAAAATATTTATAGTAATGAGTTATTTTCAATTTTATATTTATTAGGATTGAATTCTAAAATTTAAAAAGTTGTTATTTGCCAGTATTAATATAAATAAAATGTATTTGTCGCAAGAATAACATTTATTTAAAAATTATACCGTGGCCAGTCTGGTGGGGAATTCTGTTTTGTTAAGGTCATCGGGTCTGAACTATAATGAGAAGATAGGAGATTACAATGGTGTTGTTCAATACGAGTAAAATACATACTTTAACGCGTTAAAATCAATGTTAAAATCTGAACATGTGCGAGGGTTTTTCATAACTACTGGTGTAAATTTTGATGAGGAAATATTATTCCTAAAATATAAGTGATATAAATAATGCGACTAACTATATTTGTCACATACTGTGGGTTATTAAACTTTTATTGGTAAAAAAGTTTGTATTAAGAATAAAATCTAGTAGGTAAGTAATATTTTTCGTTTTTATTAGGTGGCAATATTGTAATTTCTATTTGAGTTTTAACAATAAATAAAATATATATTTTATTTTATAGACAAAGCAATTTATTTGACATTTTGGACCATTAATAGTAGTTAAACTATTTATTATAAATGGGAAGTTTTTATCTAAATAAATTGTGTGTGTGTATTTATTTAAAACTTTTTAATGCAAATATCGACACGTCTGGAGAAAGTTAAGGTAACAACGGATCGTTTCATTTACTTAAATCGCAATATTTCATGAAATTTTATATTTTTTTAAACCAACCAAAACTTTTACACTAAATTAGCCAAAATGTCTTTAAACGTTTAAAATTAAAATAAATCCTAAGAGCCTTAACATTATCTTTAAAATTATCAATAAAAAAAAATTGTATTGCATCTTGTAGATTTTAGTTATAGGGAAATAAAGAGTGATATGGGCCCCATTTCCAGATTTACAATTTTTGTTGCATAAAATTGGTTGTTAAATATAGTAAAATTCCAGATGTTTCAAACTCCATGTTTACCAGTTGCTAATATACAGGGTGTCCATAGAATGTGTGGGCAATCTCTCGGATTCATATATAACACATAAAAACAAAGTGACCAGTTGCTATAAAATATAATCCTAAATTTCCCTTTTACAGAAAAATGTGCCCTTAAAAGACGCCACTGAAAATTGGTTTTTGTTGAATAAACAATTAGGACTCCTTAAAATAGTATCCTTGTAAAACATCTGGCTTCATTAGTTCGTCAGGGGTGGACTAACCCTTACACAATAGGACTAATTATTTTTATACCTTGTCTAAGTGTATAATAAGGGAATAAAATACTATTTTTAAATAGCTTCAGCTAAAAAAGATACTCCTGTCCGATAGCGATAAAGTGAAGCCTTTTCGAGAAAAACAACTTCCTGACTAAGTAGGGTTGTATTTAATATAACTAAACAAAAACTTGTTTTTGTCGAAAAGGCTTTAATTTAATACCTCTAAGAAGAACACCTTTTTTAAGCTGAGGGTTAAATTATTTAAAAATACTATTTTTATTCCTTTATTATACAGGGTGTACAAATAATTAGTACTATTGTGTAAGTCCGCTCATGATGGTAAATGTTTTGCAAGGATACCATTTTAAGGAGTTCTAACTGGTATTTATTGTTTTAAAACATTATTTCATTATACTAAGTACTATAAAAGTTATTCAAGAAAACCGATTTTCAGTGGCGTCATTTACGGGCACATATCTCTGTAAAGAAGGACTTTGAGAAAATATAGTAAGAACATTTTAAAAGCGCAAATTCAGTACCCTTTGAAAATAATACAAAAAACATAAAAAGGCCGCTTGCAATCGGACTATTTTATACAAAGGCGCCGCCATCCTTTACAGCGACGCGCCGATATACTATGGGATAGAAATCCATTATTTTGGCCAAAAGCAACTTTAAAATTTTAATGGCTCATCCTGTGTATTTCAAAGTAGATACTCCAAACTACATGTACGCAAAATTATAAAAGGATATGACAACTTCTATTGGAGTAATAAGAAACTTGAAAATGTATTTTAAGTAAACATAAATAGACAACATTTAATCTACTTAGTTTATTATTAGTCTTGTTTACTAAAAAAAGTAAAAGAGTTTAAATAATAAGAGCTATTGTTGTGTTTCCGATGCAGTCTCGCGAAGTCTCGCTACTGTTGTCAAATATTTTTTTACCTTTTTTTATCAGTTTTTGTACTTACAATTGCCTTTTTACTTTTTGCTACTTCTGAGTGTAAGATACAAGATTTTTTATAATTTACAACGATTTCCATTTTAAAATTTAATATGTTTTATCCTAAAAGATAAAAGCATTCTGATGAAAGATATGGATTCTACAGAATCTACCCAACAATAAACCAGTGTTTTTATGTATTTATTTTATACGTTAAAAAAAAAAGTTAGGAAGATGTACCTATCTCTATTACGCTTCTAAGACTAATTTAAAATTATTTTTCAGATTTGGATGGTCATATTTCCGAAACTAATTGAGATAGACACATCAAATGTAGTATTTTTTGGTGGTGATATTTAATATTCAGGGTATTCCATATAAAAAAATCATACCTATTGTTGTACCCTGTATATCATATAAGATAATCATCATCGGATTACTGATTAGAATACTACCGAATTAACCAAACAAGCTGACATTTTAATTTATTTTGTACAATAAAAATAATAATGTTAAGGGGGTATAAATTTATAATAACATATAATAAGTTTTAGGATTCTAAAAAGCATTTGTAATAATTTATAATATTTTTCCAGTAAAAAGCACCCCATTTTAAGTTAGATTGAGAAGTTTCAGAATTTTGACCAAAAAATTAATTTCTATCCCATAGTGCGATGACCAGCTGCATCAACTGGCATATCATAAAAGAAATATAGCAAAGGCGGCCGCGAAGTCAAGCATGCCGATTTATTTGCTTTAAACTTTTTGTGATTTTTGTTTCTTATGTTATCAAAGAGCACCGAATTTACATTTTTAAACTGTTCCTTTTATACTTGTCACGTTATTTTTATGTGTTCTATATAAATCTGAGAAATTGTCCACATATTATTGGACATCCTATTTTTATTAGTAAAAATTAGCAACAGTGCTTATATCACTATTTATCCGTATGCTTAGAGCTTATAAACATATTTTTAGTGGTTTTAAAGATATTCAAGAGTGTCTCGGCACTTTTTATTAACTGTGTGTATAGTAGGATACTATACACATAAATACATACATACATACATAAAATAGTTCACTTCTAAATTGATGATTATTTCTTTGTTTTAGATATGCATCGCTTACCTTATTTATTTTCATTCATGGTTTTATTGAAATTAAGTTTAACTCTTGCTTCAACCAATGACAGTGCACTATACTTCCCAGGTGACAACGAAGGAAATTCCCAAGTTTATTATAACAGTCAGAACCGCGTTCAGGTAATGCTATTAATTGTTTGTACGGATACCTGCATTATACGAATAATAATTTTAGATAAATAAACTAGTCGGTAAACAAATACCCAAATGTTATATAAATATAAAGAAAAATTATGATTGGTTTTGGGTGATCAAATATCCAAACAATTTATTTTGTATTAAAGCTACTTAAAAAATTCTCGCCTTGTTTAAAAAGCAATTGCTTTATAATTTTAATTTAGTTTTTTTACAGTATACAATCAATCTTTCATATCCCCATTATTGCCCACGAGATTACTTTCCGGCTGCCATTTTTTTATATACAGGGTGTTTATTTAAAAACTTTCCACTCAAGTTATCTTCGAAACGAGACAGATTTGAGAAAATCGCCGAAACACGTCAAGATATTTGTTGAGGGGAACGTTTTTACAAAAGTGGACGGCGCCCCTTTAACCTCTTAACCACCAGGGCCAACACCCCAAAATTCTTAAATGAGAAGGCCGGTCGAATGATACATCATTTTAAAGCTCCTGACGAGTACTTTATAACCCCTAGAATATGAAGTCAATATCTTCACCTATTACAAAATGGCGGTACTTTAAAAATTACCTAAATACCTGATTTGGATGGTCATATTTCCAGAAACTAATAAAGTTAGATGTACTTAAGTAAGGTATTTTCTTAAAGCTCATTTAAAAGATCTTTTTAATGGTAAGAATAATGTACAGGGTTCTTAAATAAAAAAAATATGTACTTTTTCTTCTACCCTGTATATTACTACCAGTATCACCATTAAAAAGGCCTTTAAAAGAGCTTTAAGAGAAAACACCACATTAGTTACATCCTTCCAATTTCTTAAGCAATATTTTCTAAAAACTACAGCCAAAAAAGAAATAAACTTGTGTTTGTAACATACATTAAGTACATCTTTATTAGTTTCGAAATATGGCCATCCAAATCAAGTATTTAGGTAATTTTTAAAGCACCGCCATTTTGTAAAATACTCGTCAGGAGCTTTAAAATGATGTATCACTCGACCCGCCTTCTCATTTAAGAATTTTGAGGTGGTGCCCTGGTGGTTAAGGAGTTAAAGGGCGCCGTCCAATTTTTGTAAAAACGTTCCCCCTCAATAAATATCTTAACGTGTTTCGGCGATTTTCTCAAATCTGTCTCGTTTCGAAGATAACTGAGTGAGAAAGTTTTAAATGAACACCCTGTATTTTTAGATACTGACTTAAATGGGACACCCTGGATATACAGGATGTTTTTCTAACAATAGTACGAAACTTTAAAGTGTGATTCCTTATTTTATTTTGTGAAAAAAAAGTTCCTATAAATATACGTCCGGAGTTGTTTCCTTACTGAGATACAGGGCGTTCAAAATTTAAGAAAAAAAAATCAGTTTTTTTCTTAGTAATATAGATTGTGGTGCCTACTGAGACGCCATTGGACCCAATAATAACAATCTGGTAAGAGCTAAATGGGCGCCTTATTACTTTAAATACATGTACTAAATTTTTATCCAAATCGGCCTAAGCATATTAAAAATATTTAAAAAACTGATTTTTTTCTTAAATTTTAAACGCCGTATTGTATCTCAGTAAGGGAAGCAACTCGGACATATGTTTATGGGAACTTTTTTATAAATTAACAAAAGAAATTGCACCTTAAAGTTTTGTACCGTTGTTAGAAAACACATTGTATACTATATTGTTTTTCGGAATTTTAGAGACCAATTTACGTCGAAATACAATATTTTTAAAACTTACTTTGGTCAAAATTTATTTTTAAATTAAATTTTAGTTTTGATCATGATCACTCCGAAAATAAAGTAAAGTGTCGAAAGTTTTTGGATTTGCTTAAAAATATTGCATTTAAAAATATGTTGAACGTAATAGTCCTATTTTAGTTTTTAAGCTAGGGGACAATAACTAAAAATTAGAAAATAATTTTCATTAAAAAATATTGTCATTTCCATAGTAAAAAGCGTGGGGGTGCATATTACTATTTTTTCATAATCTCTTCCATCATAGATATTGGCAAACATAATAACCATAACATTTAATATAATAAGCACCCCACGCTTTTTACTATGAAATGACAATATTTTTTTTTAATGAAAAATTTATTTTCTAATTTTTAGTCTCGGTTGCATATAAAAGCGTGTTTTTTTTAGTTTTTTTTTAAACAATTAATTATTTTTCATTTTTTTAGTTCGTTATAGACAATTAACTCCTTTGCTACTCTTGACAAAATGGCGAAAAATTTTAGTGAACAAGAGTAGCAAAGTTTGAAATGTTGCCAACAGATGGCAACCCACTAAAAATTTCTTCGCAATTGAGTAGCAAAGTTTGGAATGTTGCCAACAGATGGCAAAGAGTAGCAAGTTTGAAATGTTGCCAACAGATGGCAACCCACTAAAAATTTCTTTCGCAATTGAGTAGCAAAGTTTGGAATGTTGCCAACAGATGGCAACCCAGGTGTTGTTTTTATAATATAATGGAATTTTTTTTTCCTGGCGATCAAAACAAGATAACGGGATACTGTTTGCAGATTATTGCATTGTCATGGGTCATTAATAAGTGTGCAAAGTTTCAAAGAAATCGAATAGCTGGAAGTTGGTTAAAATTAGGCTCAAAGATTCCGTTACATAGATAGCCAGATGGATAGATAGATAGTTACAACCCAAGTTAATAAAAGCGTGTTAAAAAGTTTTCTTTCGTGCATAGCCACCTTCCCAAATTGGCGCACAACACCGCATTAAAATTTAAAATATGACAGATTTGTCAAAGTCAAGCGTACTTTTCATCTTATGCAAACTCATAAATAGTAAAGTTTGATACCCAATTTTGATTTTATTACTAAAGTTAAAACTCATTTAAAAGAATCCAAAGATCTTTGCGGTGTAAACTAGGCTATCAGTCAGTGGGTAGCTTTGCGGTGTAAACTAGGCTATCAGTCAGTAGGTAGCTAACCCACAATACACCAAAGTTAGAGGTTAGAAAAGTTTATTACCGTTTTATGAAAAATATTAAATTTGTTGAAAATGATGTTTTCCACTGTAAACAACGTATTGAAAATGCTTTGGTTTATTACCTAGTGATAGTTTTCTTTGTCTAAATATGAGGCATCAAGTAAGTGTTTTTATCATTTTTTACAAATTACAGAAGCTTGGTAATTTATGTATAAGTCATGTTGGGCATTATTATTTTGATGACCGCCTGTTTTAAAAACAAGTGAAGGTTATTCGTTCGTTAAAAAAAACAGATGAAGGTTATACGCTCCCGGAACGAATACGTTCAGCGAACGAATGAGTTCAATTTAGCAGAATTGAGCCCCTGTCCCCAACCCGTCGGCAAATGTTGTCAAGTTCGATTATTCAATTGTCTAATCTGGCGCATCCGCCAGAACGTACGATTTTTCACTTTTCCGGTTTTCCTGGAAAATGCTGGAACTTAACGGGATACTGTTTTTAAATTATTGCATCTTCATCGGTCCTTGATACGTGTGCAAAGTTTCAAAGAAATCGAATAGCTGGAAGTTGGTTAAAATTAGGCTCAAAGATTCCGTTACATAGATAGATAGATGGATAGATAGTTACAACCCAAGTTAATAAAAGCGTGTTAAAACTAAAAAAACACGCTTTTATATGCAACCGAACTAAAAATTTATAGGGAACAATTTTTCAAATAAAAAAATATTTGTCATTCCATAGTAAAAAGCAAGTGGGTGCATTTTACTATTATTTTTCATAAACTCTTCCAGAATCATAGATATTTGGCAAAATATAATAATTATAACATTTAATATATTTATCACCCCCATCGCTTTTTACTAAGTGAAATTGACAATATTTTTTTTTAATGGAAAAATTATTTTCTAATTTTTAGTCTCGGTTGCATATAAAAAGCGTGTTTTTTAGTTTTTTTAAACTATTAATTATTTTTCATCTTTAGTTTCTGCTACTCTCTGACAAAATGGCGAAAAATTATTTTAATGAACAAGAGTGGCAAATTTTAAAATTTTTTCCAACAGATTGCAAACTCACTAAAAAATTCTTCTTCTTCATTAAGTAGCAGCAAAGTCTGAAATTTTTGCCAACAGATGGCAATCCAGGCAACAGTTTGGACCAAGTTGCCAATATATTGCAAACCCACTAAAAAAATTTCTTCTTTCATTTAATAGCAAAAGCTTGAAATGTTGCCAACAGATGGCAACCTAGGTGTTGTTTTTATATTTTTATAATATAATGGAATTTTTTTCCTGGCGATCCAAAAAAGAATGTTAATTTTTATCTAATTGCACATTATGTATTATGTATACATTACACAATAATGTAATTTTTATTATGGAATCCTTGAACTAATGGTGCAACTAACCCTATATTTTTATTGTTCATAAAAATTGAACACCAATGGTGCAACTAACCAAATTGTGTAAAAACTAAAAATTTCTTCTTCATTTAATAGCAAAAGTTTGAAATGTTGCCAACAGATGGCATCCTAGGTGTTGTTTTTATAATATAATGGAATTTTTTTTCCTAGCGATTCAAAAAAGGATAACGGGATACTGTTTGCAGATTATTGCATTGTCATGTTTCCTTAATACGTGTGCAAAGTTTCAAAGAAATCGAATAGCTGGAAGTTGGTTAAAATTAGCTCAAAGATTCCGTTACATAGCCAGATTGATAGTTACAACCCAAGTTAATAATAAATAATAGTTTAAAAAAACTAAAAACACGCTTTTATATGCAACCGAACTAAAATTAGAAAATAATTTTTCATTAAAAAAATATTGTCACTTCAGAGTAAAAGCGTGGGGTGCTTAATATATTAAATGTTATAATTATTATATTTGCCAATATCTATGAGGGAAAAGTTATGAAATAATTAATAGTTTAAAAAACTAAAAACACGCTTTTATATGCAACCGAACTAAAAATTAAAAAATAATTTTTCATTAAAAAAATATTTTCACTTCATAGTAAAAAGCGTGGGGTGCTTAATATATTAAATGTTATAATTATTATATTTGCCAATATCTATGATGGAAAAGTTATGAAAAATAGTAAAATGCACCCCACGCTTTTTACTATGAAGTGAAAATATTTTTTTTAATGAAAAATTATTTTTTAATTTTTAGTTCGGTTGCATATAAAAGCGTGTTTTTTAGTTTTTTAAACTATTAATTATTTTTCATTTTTTAGTTCGTTATATTGCACAAAATTCTTAATATAACAGTAAATTAGAACATACTATTTAATTAAGCAGCAAAAAGAAAATAACCAGCCCCCTATGAAATGACAATGGTAGCAAATTTTAAAATTTGCAAAAGATTGCAACTCACTAAAAATTTCTTCTTCATTAAGTAGCAAAGTTTCAAATTTTGCCAACAGATGGCAATCCAGGCAATGTTTGGACCGTTGCCAACATTTTGCAATCCACTAAAAAATTTCTTCTTCATTTAATAGCAAAGTTTGAAATTTTTCCAACAGATGGCATCCTAGGTGTTGTTTTTATAATATAATGGAATTTTTTTCCTGGCGATTAAAAAAAGATAAAGGGATACTGTTTGCAGATTATTGCATTGTCATGGGTCCTTAATACGTGTGCAAAGTTTCAAAGAAATCGAATAGCTGGAAGTTGGTTAAAATTAGGCTCAAAGATTCCGTTACATAGGCAGCCAGATAGATAGTTACAACCCAAGTTAATAAAAGCGTGTTAAAAATAGTAAAATGCACCCCACGCTTTACTCTAAGTGACAATATTTTTTTAATGAAAAATTATTTTCTAATTTTTAGTTCGGTTGCATATAAAAGCGTGTTTTTTTAGTTTTTTAAACTATTATTTATTTTTCATTTTTAGTTCGATATGCATGTATGTATGTATGTATGTAAAAATGCTCCAGTTTATTCACTAAAAATTCCTTCGCCATTTTGTCAAGAGTAGCTAAAGTTCCTGAGAAAAGTTTGGGATGTTGCCAAAAGATGGCAACACAGGTGTTGTTTTTATAATATAAAGGCATTTTTTTATCCTGGCGATCCTAACCAGGATAACGGGATACTGTTTGCAGATTATTGCATTGTCATGGGTCCTTAATACGTGTGCAAAGTTTCAAAGAAATCGAATAGCTGGAAGTTGGTTAAAATTAGGCTCAAAGATTCCGTTACATAGCCAGCTAGATTAGATAGATTAGATAGATAGTTACAACCCAAGTTAATAAAAGCGTGTTAAAAACGTGTTAAAAATTAAGTTTAAAGCTCTCTATTTAAAAGTTTAAGAAGATAAAATTGATTTCGTATTTTTCTGCCAGAAGTAAAGTATGAGGAGTGATTTTAGAATAATCATGACACTCTCTCATTTCCGGTAAACCACATATCGTAAAAAGCTTATCAAATACACCCAAAAATTACTTTTTTATCTGTTTGACAGTCCACGAAGGCTTTAAGCCTAAGTACCAGAGTACCGTGGGTGTCGGGTTATTAGATGTTTAACCTCCTTTTTCACGCTGTTCCGTCAACGTTATCCAAGCACTGAAACATGCATTTTTTTCTTGCATTTCACAGCACCTTTTAGACAACGCGGTAGTGCCGCCACGGACGTTATTTTCTAAATAACTACTACCTGGGGTGAGCAGAATACTACACAGTGGTTTGCCAAGCCATCTGTGAGGTGACGAGCGATTAAAATGCCAATGTCCGGTTCCGAGAATCGAACCCGGATCGCTGCGGTGAGAAGCTGGTACGTTACCGCTGCACTACGCTCGCCACTGTTCGTTAGTTAAACTACCTTGGCAAGTTTTATCAGTATCAATAAAGAAAAAAGGCAGCTAGAAAGTGATCTTGTGGGCACTCGGTATTGCAGTAATTCCAGTGGATCCCAAGCACCCAAAAAGGTCCGTGATCATAAAAAACTAAAAATTTAAATATTAAATAAATTCTATATGCGCTATGAAAATGAAATACCGGGTGGTGCATCGCCAGACTCTCCGACAGCCACAGACAAATCCACGTTACCTTTGATACCTTTAAATTTTGATGCACGCACGACAATTTCTGATGAATATATTTAGTTTACGATCGCCCCTGTATACGGGGCTCATATTTGGTGGAGGATTTTAATCGGGTACAAGGTATCCTCCGGTATATTAATCTGCCGCGCTATAGTAACTTCCGGAATCTTCTCTTGGGCTCCTCTACCATTATTGATTTTATTTGTTATTGATTTTAATTCTAAATTCATAACCATTTCACTTTGGCATCACTAAGAGGAACAAGTGCGTACTGAAAAAGTATGTTAATGAAATTATTTCCACTGGAATTAGTAGGCTAACCGTAACGTTAAATAAGCTTATTAACGCAAGAGACAACAGGCCAAAAACGTGGTATTTTCACCCATTTAGGTATAGCAAGCAAGTATACAAATTTTTTAAAATATTTAAAGGTTAAATTTATGTGTTTCAGCAAGAAGTGGTCACTAAACATTTTTTGGGTACTATTGTCTTAACTTTAAATGGTTGTTTTCTTTGTGGCACTAAAGACAATTGAGGCATTAGGAGCCAGAAGCGGACCAGCGTCACACAATTCAGAAAATATGTACTTTAATGAGCATTTTCAATTTAGGCATGAACCCATTATTTAATTAGAGCCAAACCAGGCCAAGAGACTAATAAAGGTTAGTGGTAGCTTACTAAGTCCACTTTAGCTCTTTGAATTGTGGGATAGTCCGCTCTGGCTCTTAACGCCTCTATTTTAATTCCAGTACTGTAGACACCCCCATCTCTTTTTTTTCTGTGAACTCATGCGTCAACTTCGATTTTGATGGAATTGGTATACGGGGTTTTTTTGGGCGCTTTAACACAAATCTGAGTTTCTTTGAGGAAACGTTTTACTGAAATATCCAGATCAAGCTGAAATTTAAACTATCTTATTTTCACCATATTCCCTCTTTCGCACAAATTTGTTGATTTAAAGCTAAAAGCGGCTTATAATATTTGATTTTTCACATTTTAAAACCCCGTTTTTTTCCACGTATTTTACATTATTTTTGCATTAAATTGCATAGCTTCAATTTTTTAAACTGTTTTCAGTTGCGGCAAGCTATGACGTCATTGTGTATACATGGTTAAAGCATTTCTAAAGAGAACTTTTCGCAATTTAATTGATGTAAAAGGTATGAAATAACATACAGAAAATCGGGGTTTTTTAAAGTGGTGAAAATCAATATTTTATGCCACTTTAGCTTTAAATCAAGAATTGTGTGCAAAAAGAAGGCAGAAACATGGTAAAAAATATGATAAGTTTAAATTTCAGCTTTGATGATGGATATCTGGAGAACGAAACGTTTCCGCCAAAAAATTCTAGACTCGTAATCAGCGAGCCCAAAAACCCCGTATACCAAATTTCGTCAAAATCGGAGTTGCCGCAAAGTTTCAAAAAATTACCATTATGTTGCAAAAAAGGCTTGATGTCCCTAGTGGTTAATGCTAACAAATGCTAAGTGGGTCTCAGAAACAGATTAACCAGTGAATATTTATTAATAAATAAATAAAGTCTACTTCACTGTACTCATTTCATATTATGCAAATGTTCCAAATTTTTTTTTAGGTGCCCTAGCGTTAGTATTGCTAGGATCAAATGGAGTTACATTAAAAGAAATATCAGAATTGGTGGGAGTTGCCTCAGGAACTCCAGATTTAAGCTCTAAATCACAAATCGTTCATGAACAGTATTCAAGAATTATTCAAAAATTACACTTGCCACCATCTGGATTTACTTATTGAGAGACAGTTAACGTTGCCACCGCAGTATTTGTTCAATCAGGATATCGTCCAGTAAGTGTTAATATCAGAAAAACTAATAAATAATCTTACTCTGTTTAGCACATTAATTTAATGTGAGATGTGGATGTAAAATAACCGATTATTTATTGACATTACTGCTAGAAATTACTGTTAAAATTGGGTAAAAAAATCATGTACAGTAATCTCGAATAATTGGAAGAGTGGAAGTGGTAATTGGATCTAAGTACAAAAATATTATTTTTGTCTTTTAACCATTAATATGTTCTATGTGACAGCACTTCAATATTCCACCATACAAATGCAGTGCCAATTTAGAACTCTAGTGATTGCAAAGAGGGGTCCGAGTTGAGGCCATCCTTATGTTCAGCATAATATTCTTTACTTATTTCTTTGATTTCTGAGAATTTTTAATTTTGGCACTTAGGATCAATTAGCACTACCACTATACAAATTATTAAACCACCAATTAAAAACTTATTTTTTATTTCTCAGAAAATTTTATTTTTAGTAAAATCTCCGCTATACGCCTAATTGACATGACAAAATTTTTCATTAAAAAAATATTGTCATTTCATAGTAAAAAGCGTGGGGTGCATTTTACTATTTTTTCATAACTTTTCCATCATAGATATTTGCAAATATAATAACTATAACATTTAATATATTTATCACCCCACGCTTTTACTATGAAATGACAATATTTTTTTTTTAATGAAAAATTATTTTCTAATTTTTAGTTCGGTTGCATATAAAAGCGTGTTTTTTAGTTTTTTTAAACTATTAATTATTTTTCATTTTTTAGTTTCTGCTACTCTTGACAAAATGGCGAAAAAATTTTTAATGAACAAGTGTGGCAAATTTTAAAATTTTTCCAACAGATTGCAACTCACTAAAAATTTCTTCTTCATTAAGTAGCAAAGTTTGAAATTTTGCCAACAGATGGCAATCCAGGCAATGTTTGGACCGCTGCCAATATATTGCAACCCACTAAAAATTTCTTCTTCATTTAATAGCAAAGTTTGAAATGTTGCCAACAGATGGCAACCTAGGTGTTGTTTTTATAATATAATGGAATTTTTTTTTCCTGGCGATCCAAAAAAGATAACGGGATACTGTTTGCAGATTATTGCATTGTCATGTTTCCTTAATACGTGTGCAAAGTTTCAAAGAAATCGAATAGCTGGAAGTTGGTTAAAATTAGGCTCAAAGATTCCGTTACATAGCCAGCCAGATTGATAGATTGATAGATAGTTACAACCCAAGTTAATAAAAGCGTGTTAAAAGTAATCAAAGTTTAAATAAATCTAGCATGTACAGGGTGGCGCATTTTCGTTGACCTGAATGGTATAGCGAAAACTAAAAGAGGTACCGCAAATCTGATTGCACATCTCGATTTTGATTTTTGAGACAAAGTCTGTGGCAAAAGTAAATCATGGCTAACTTGATTCGTTTGGAGATACAAAGTGTTTGTCAAAACTTGTCAATTTGACTCGGCACGTGTAACTTGCTTGATATTAGAGATTGAAAAAAAAAAATTAATAACTTTTAGGATCTTTACACGTAAAATTCTGTGACGTACCTATATGTTTCCATTAAATTTTATTTTATAGTTATAACACAAAGTTGGGTTGTTTTTAAAAGAACATCCTGTATATTTATTCACCAATAAAAGGCCGTCTTAAAGTTCATAAAAAAACGCATTGGATATCTTTAATTTGTCATAGTTTCGAAAATATAGCCATCGTCAGGAGTTCAATAATAAAATTGCATTTTTTAAATAAGCACTCTGTATTTTTTCATCGTTAACAAGCCACTTTTTAAGACCTTTAAGAATTTACCACATTTAAAAGCTTTGTATCTCCAAAATTCTTCAGGTTAGCCACAATTTAGTTTCACCACTCAATCGTTTTGAAAATTGAGATTGAGCGTAGCTTTGGTAAAACCATCATTCGGTTAACAAAAGTTTAAAAAAACAGTAAGAATCACATTATAAACAAACAAGTCAACTATAACGCAGGAAGTGTCGTCAGCAAACTGAAAAACAAAATCTGAGCCTAGCGAATCTCCTAGTTCATTACCATATATTAGAAAATACTATCGATCCTAGTATTGACCCCTGAGTGACCCACAGAAGATACTGGTAAAGGTTCAGAGTAAACCACATTTTTTAAACCAGAATTATAAAAAGTTATATATACCCTTAGCTGAATAGAATATAGCTAAATATGCTACTAACTTTCTTAACTTGAGAATTTTTATGATTTAATCGAAAAGACTCTTTGTGTTTTAATTAATCAATATATATTATTTAGATAAGACCCTTGTATAAATCTACTGCAGAGGATTTGTACCATAGCAGTGCTTTTAAATGTGGACTTCCGTGGAAATTCCAATTCGGCATTTACTCAAGTCAATAGGTGGATTGAACACAATACAAATGGCAAAATAAAAACGATTTTAGATGAGCTGCCCTCAAGCGACACAAAAGTAATTCTAGCCAGTGCTCTTTATTTTAAAGCAGAGTGGGAAACTCATTTTTTCGAAGGCTCTACTAAAAGGTAAAGTTTATTTTGTACAAAATAATTTATATATTTAAAAACGCAAAGCTATGATTTTTAGACACTTTGTCAGAGACTTCTACTGCACTGATTTATATCATCTTTTTTTTTAATGATCCTCCAGTTACTGAGACGTCTCAATGTTACTTTTTAAATATTTTATGGCCTATTTTTTCTAAAAATAAAAAAATGTACAATATGCCTATTTAAAGCGGGTCGGCAACCAGTGATACACCTAGAGTAATATGTTTTGTGGATTGCCTATTTTACGTTGCTAGTAGTTTACTTGTTTATAAGCCGATTTCGGTTGGATAGGGGAAATGTGCCCGAGTTGGCATACATTTCGTAATTATTTTATTTCTAAGTTATTTTTACGAGCTAAAACTTGGTAGTTAAATAAATAAATACCTAGCCTAACAATAACAAATATTAATAGAGCCCTAACAGTGTTGTTTAGTTAAGTATATATTTTAAACCTCATCTCCAGGGCTGAATGTTCCGGGTAAGATGGCATAGGGTATGCCATCTTGCCCAAACTACACAGTTGTTTGCAGTAAATAAATATAATATGGGATTTAATTTTCAAACAAAGTTTATTTAACAAAAAATAAAAATGAAATAAATGTAATGCAGACTTATGCAGTATTAATACCTAAAACAAAAATTAAAAAGAACACAAATTTTGTTGATAAAAAAAAGCTAAGTTAAAAACAAAGTAGGGAAGGGGTACCTAAGCTAAACACAAATTTCACATATATACTGTTTTGTTGTAAAGGAGCAATCTGCACATTTCGCAGTGGGCCCACTTATTACAAGACATGCAACGAATCCATTTTTCATTTGGTTTGGAGTGAGAAAATTTCTTCATTGCAAAAGATGCAAGTTTGCGTACCTCTAAAGTCATGTAAATCACAAGAACCTAGCTTCCATGTTTTTAATAGTGGTCAACGAGGAGAGCTCTCCATAGTATCAGTCAAAGGGTTGGTCTTTTTCCCACCCAAATAGTTTTTTTCTGCTCCTACACTAAATTTATTTGTTCCCTGACAGCGTCGTCGTAATGTGCCAAAGGAACACTGTAGGTTTTGGATGCTAACAACCAGCCCATTGTTCCAGATTTAACAGCTCTTATTGCTGATTTCATATTATCTTCGTCCCATTGAAGACGATTACCTTTTTCGTTGGTATTTTCCAACC
This sequence comes from Listronotus bonariensis, assembly GCA_014170235.1. Lineage (NCBI taxonomy): Eukaryota > Metazoa > Arthropoda > Insecta > Coleoptera > Curculionidae > Listronotus > Listronotus bonariensis. Next base: position 19,985 of record JACEGR010003904.1, on the reverse strand, counting down.
ATTTTTATAAAATCTGCAACAAAGAAAAAACAAAACATTCATTTTGTTACGTAAGGGCGAGTTGGCATATTATGCCAACTAGCCCCAAACTATAGTATGCCAACTCGTCCGAAAACTTTTTTAAAAATAAGAACGATTTACTCACAACCACTATTCAAAAAGGCAGCACGGTTATACCATAGATTTGTAAGGTTAGGTTTACAAAATCGAGTAACGTTTATTAAAATTTAAAAAATATTAGGGGGTTCAAGTATTGTAGTAAGTTATAAAAGTAAATCAAACATTTCTTACCTTGAAAAACCAATATTGCAATTAAAGTCCTTTTTAGAATCGGAAGACGCCACAAACACATTTATCGGCTTGTACACAATAGGTAAACAGAAGAAGAAGGTTAATTGCGCCGCAAACTTTTTAGATGCCGAAAAAATACCAGTATGCCAACTCGTCCGGTATGCCATCTCAGGCACATTTCCCCTACCCCACGTTGGCTGGTTAAATATCCTTCGGGTAAATACCTCATCAAATAATTTTTGGATAACAAAATAGTGACGTCACGTACCCTCTTAGAGTTGTTAAATGTTATACCATGTCTGGGGGTCGGTAGATGGCATTGGTATGCTTTATTTGAATGCCTTATTAAGAAATATCGCCAAATTATTTCCAAATAAAATGGTAAACTTTTATCGAATGCGTGAATATGAACTTGTAACTTCTTATTTGTGAACATTTTATTGTAAAGTAATTAATATAATATTTTCCTAATTTCAGACGTCCATTTTTTGTAAATGGAATAAATTCAGCAAGCCTTCACGGAAGTCGATATGATGTCCATTGGTGGAGAGTTTCCCTATTATAAGGACCCCGATTTAGGCTGCGAGATTCTGGGTTTGCCCTATAAGGGCCGAAAAAGTACAATGTACATTGTAAAACCTTTTGAATCAGACAAAAATAAATTGCATAAATTGGCCAGTCAGTTAACGGAAACAGATTTGGACAAATTAGTTGGCAATGTAAAGCAAACTGGAGTTTTAATTGTGTTTCCAAAAATGACAATTGAAAGCACAATTAATCTAAAGAAGTCTTTGAAAGTTTGGGTGTTAAGTAAGTACAACAAAAAATGCAATGTTAACTAACTTTTTAACCATGTATTTTACCATTAAGCAGTTTTATTACTTCTGACCTTCTCTCTTTACAATAATTTTGCTTATAGTGTTTTCAACATGCACAAACCTTTATGAATTGAAGTTTTTATTAATCACGAATATATATATCTTCTAGGTGTATAACATGTCATTTTTACTAATAAATTAATAAGATGAAAATAAAAGTGTGTACATTATACATTAAACAAAATAATTAATAGTTTAAAAAAACTAAAAAAACACGCTTTTATATGCAACCGAACTAAAAATTAGAAAATAATTTTTCATTAAAAAAAAATATTGTCATTTCATAGTAAAAGCGTGGGGTGCATTTTACTATTTTTTCATAACTTTTCCATCATAGATATTTGCAAATATAATAATTATAACATTTAATATATTTATCACCCCACGCTTTTTACTATGAAATGACAATATTTTTTTTAATGAAAAATTATTTTCTAATTTTTAGTTCGGTTGCATATAAAAGCGTGTTTTTTAGTTTTTAAACTATTAATTATTTTTCATTTTTAGTTTCTGCTACTCTTGACAAAATGGCGAAAAATTTTTTTAATGAACAAGAGTGGCAAATTTTAAAATTTTTCCAACAGATTGCAACTCACTAAAAAATTTCTTCTTCATTAAGTAGCAAAGTTTGAAATTTTGCCAACAGATGGCAATCCAGGCAATGTTTGGACCGTTGCCAATATATTGCAACCCACTAAAAAATTTCTTCTTCATTTAATAGCAAAGTTTGAAATGTTGCCAACAGGTGGCAACCTAGGTGTTGTTTTATATTTTTATAATATAAAGGAAAATTTTTTTTTCCTGGCGATCCAAAAAAAGAATGTTAATTTTTATTAATTGCACATTATGTATTATGTATACATTACACATAATGTAATTTTTATTATGGAATCCTTGAACTCATGGTTCAACTAACCCTATATTTTTATTGTTCATAAAAATTGAACACCCATGGTGCAACTAACCAAATTGTGTAAAAACTAAAAAATTTCTTCTTCATTTAATAGCAAAGTTTGAAATGTTGCCAACAGATGGCATCCTAGGTGTTGTTTTTATAATATAATGGAATTTTTTTCCTGGCGATTCAAAAAAGATAACGGGATACTGTTTTTAAATTATCATCTTACGCTTAGTGCAAAGTTTCAAAGAAATCGAATAGCTGGAAGTTGGTTAAAATTAGGCTCAAAGATTCCGTTACATAGATAGATAGATAGATAGTTACAACCCAAGTTAATATTTTTGGTAATATAAACTATCTATCTATCTATCTATCTATAAAAGCGTGTTAAAAAGTCACAAACAATATAGGGACACAAGAAAAAAAGAGACAAAACACATTTTTCCTTCTATGGAAGCCTTCATTGAAGAATTCATCCAGTGAGTAGTAGGCTCTTGGCACCAGAAGTCCATTCAAATACCGCTTTATTCTCATTACATTATGATTTCTAATTTCGATAGGGATTTTATTATAGTGTATTTTCCCACCAGGTTTCAGACAGCGCTGGACATTGGGAGTTTTTATATACATTTTGTCAGATAATTTTTTGCATTTTTAATTGTTATCTTAAAATGGTTTCAAAAATGTTTATATGTACCTAGAGCTATTTCTTCCCGACGCATTTTACAATACAGATATCTTTTAGTTTTTGAAAGATTTCTTAGTTTCTTGGATAATCCATAAATTGTTTTTGAGTTCTTAATTTTTAATTTGCTTCAGTGGAAATAATAAATCCAAATGTGTCATTTATATGTAAAAATATATTATATGCTTTATACACATCAGTAGCAGAGGTATACATAATCCCAGTTCGGTACCCAACAATTCTCGTTTAAACTGTTTCATCTTTCCTTCGAAGAAAAATCCTTTTTTTCTATTTATACCGGCTCAAACTGCAGAGCACCAATGACAGAAACCTCCACGATCTGCCTCTCATGATCCGAAAGTCCACTTGTCACTACATAGCTCCTTGGTCCTTATTCTTGAATGTAGAGAACAGCGTTCTTAATAGAAAAGTGGGTGGAGTTCTCTCGAAAAGCTTAAGTAGGTATTCTTGAACGCAATTAATGTTTTAAAGTTACTTGTTATTCTAATTGGTTCTAAAGTTAAAAGTTGATAGGAGATCCATAAAACCTTTTGAATTTATATCATAGTCTAAAAGTGTATTTTAAAATCCCCTACCAGAATTTGAGTATATTGTATAAAGGTTACTTAATAGTAAATTCAAAATATCTGGCCAAACTGATAGAAACATTTACCTTACCCGAAGGAGGGCTATAAATATAGATAACCACTGTTTTGAAGGGCCTACTCATCATGGCTGTAACTTCTTTTTTTCCTTCCACGCTTCACTCCTCAATGTTGGTTGGTTCCATAGCTTATGTTAGATAAATTTTATTACTGTACAAGGTGTCCTAGAATATATAGGCAGTTTGTCGGATTCATAAAGAAGAAATGGAAAATAATATAATTTCCTATAATTGAAGATATGCACGATATTGCTTAGGCGGATTCATTTATTCAATGTTCTTTTTTATTGGGTACACGCCAAATCTATCTGGAAAGAATGGGACCGCTTCGATCCTGGACCCAGGGTAAACGAGCTGACCCTTGTAGCCCTATTGACCCCTATGAACTGGCCGGTCGCCTGAAACATTTTTTTTGGGGGTTTTTCTTTATTTTGTTTTAGACGACCGGCCAGTTCATAGAGGTCAATAGGGCAAATTTGTTAACCCTGTCAAAAATGCACAATTTTTTTTATTCTAGTTTTGAAGGTAGTAGTAAAATTGTTTAGTTAAATTCTATCAGCACTATTATTTCAGGAAATTTACTCTTTTAAACACACATGTATACTGTATGTACCTTTATGTTTTTATCAATAAAATATCTGAATTTAGTTAACCTAACGAATTTGAACATGTATATTTTAGATCTCTATTTAACCCCAACCAGGCCAATCTAGCTCTTTTATCGCCAGGAGAAGTTTTAGAAAGGTAGATTCAATTTCAATACTTAGCACCAACTTTAAGCAGAGAAACAACAGGGTAGAAAAGTTTCCTTTGGTGCTAGAACACCACTGCAAGCAGAAGCAAACCCGACCATAGAAAGTCGAACTTCTGAAACCCTTGACAATATTAGGCAGCTGCTTATATGAACAATCTGCTTGATAACCACTTCCAGAATCCTGGATTGTACGCCGATCAAGTTATACACAAGGTACAAACATTTTAAGACCCTTAATTGTAATTCATGGTATAAAAATAACAATATTTTTATAAAAGAAAAAATCTAGAATAATTAAAAAGTCTTTGTTATATTATAATTATAATTAAATAAATAATAGTGTTCAACCTACCGTAAAGCACCTTAAAAACCTGAACATTTCATGAGACTGGAAATTTAGGTTAAACACCAATCAACTTTCTCAGGGGTGGCAGTTTCTTTAAACTAACCACTTCTAATTTCGATGTGGCTTGTCCACAGGGTGGTTCTATATTTGTAGTGTGATTTGTTATTTAGAGTAGGAACTTTCTAAGCTAAATTTGTTACAGAAAAACTACTATTAAAACAATTAAATTTTATTTAAAGCAAAAAATAAATTGATAAATAATGGTGAGTTTAACTAAATAAAGGCTTAAAAAAACGAATAGTCTTTAAGATCTTATTTCTAAATTACCTTACAGTTTATTGTCAGTAAATTTGTCCAGTCTGCACAGCACATTCACTTTAAATCACTATTACAATTATTGTACAGTATATCTGTTGAAAGTCTCAAGACATTTTGTCTGCGGTGTTATTTTATGTTGTAATGCTCGGGAACGAGTTAAAAATGAAAAGTTGAGAAAACCTTAGCGTTTTCACGGAATGTCTTTTCTAAGACAATTTGTACAAACAGTTTGCACAAAACAGCTGGGAATAGCAAAAAGAAAAACTTTTTTGATAAGTACTTAGTTAAAAGAACCTTGACGTTCTTTTTGTAATAGTTGTCCTTTTGACAAGTCTATTACGTAATCTTTGTAACCTTATGTTACTTGAGGGAGCCCCAATACACTTTTGGGGGTGGAAATTTAAGAGAAAACCTTACGTTCTCGTAAATTTAACCGGGAAAAAGTAACCTTTTGTTACACCAGTAAAATCTTAATCTACTCTTTGGGGGTGAAAAGAACCCTGGCGTTCTTTTTCTTCAACTTGAGCGCGAGATGTAACCTTTTGTTACTAGGTACTTAAGCGGTCTCCGGGTAGACACACTTGGGGGAAATTATAACGATGTTACGTTAGAGGTCTCCGAGTAGACACTCAGAGGTGAAATTATAACGATGTTACGTTAGAGGTCTCCGATTAGACACTGAATTTGGAAATATGAGTTTTGGGGAGAGAAACTGAAATAGAGGTGGGTCCAAAGAAAAAGAAAATGGTTAAACCAATAAAAATATAGAAACAAATTAAAACAAATATGGCTTCCATAATTTAGAAATCCTATTGGTCAACTAAAAGAACCAATATCTAGGGTGAAATTATTAAAAGTTATTCTCGGAACTAGTCAAAGCCCCGACAAAGCATGCCGATATCGCTGTGGCGCAAGCCGCCAAAAGCGCGGCCGCGTTTGTGATAAAGCGGGAGAAGCCCGGCGGAGATCTTCAAATGCTTATTTCTGATAGCGGTATTTCGCCGAAAGGAGACATGAACCGGGGTTAAATAAACAAAGAATTTAAAAATAGATGAATATTCTTAGAAGTCAGTAAAAAGATTATTTGAGGTTTTTAAGGAAGTAAATTTGAATAATTTGCAACTTTGTAAGAAAATAGAGAGTTTTCGCAACAGAATCGTTTTCTAAACTAAAAGTTTATTTAATATTACTTCTTTTAGGTGTATATAGACATAACAGAGAAGGGAACTGATGGCTGCGCAGCAACCTCCTGTCAGTTTATCAAGAGATGGCAGCAAAACAAAATTTCAGAGTAGATGGTGCCATTTTTTTTTCTTCATCAGACATGAAGAAACGAAAACAATTTTGTTTTGGGGATCAGTAGTATTGCCCACGCCAAGTTATGGAAAGTTCCATTAGCCTACTGAAAATTATTATATAATTTTAGGTTTCATTTCTCAAAAGAAGACTGTTTTATAATAATAATCATGTTTGAAAGTAACTATACAAGGTTATTCACGACGAGTGCCCTATTAAAATATCTCGGAAACTACTAAAGATATAGTTTTTTTTATTTTGCGCTTTTGCGAAGCTTGTAATATGCCAAATATATTATCTTTCTGAACTTGCGCTTTATAGCAGAAGTGCGTATCAACTTATTTTAAATGGAACACTCTATATATAATTACATTTCTGGATTCTGACAAAATTCTAAGCATATTTGTGTATCATGCTATACCTTAGTTTAAGCGCTTTTGACATATTTAAATTAATTAATCAAAAAATGACGTTTGCAGGCTCAAAAATAATTTTTATTTTTTTCTTATAATAAATCCTTAATATTTAATTTGCTATAAAATTCTTTTTTAAAAGGAACCCAATTTAAATAAGTTCTTGTAAAAATTTTAAAAATGATAATACAGAGTGTTTAAAGAATTAGATAAAAAATGAAATTAAGAAAATTAGAAAATTTAAACTTAGTTAAATTTGGTTGTGATAAACAAGAATTTTATACCAAATTAAATACTAAAGGATTTTTTAAAGGAAAAACAATTACTATTTTTTGTCTGCAAACGTTATTCTTTACAAATTAATTTGAAATATGTTAAAAACTGCTTAAACCTAGATATAGGACATGATACACAAAATATGCTTAGAAACTTGTGCAGAATCCAAAAATGTAATAATATTTAGGGTGTTTCATTTAAAATAAGCGAGTTAAAACGCACTTTTGGTATAACCGAAAGTCCCAGAAAGATAATATATTTGCTATGTATAAAGATGTATATTACTTAAGCCTAGCTCCAAAATTTAAAAATGTATTCCAGATTTTCTAATAGGACACTTAACATACGGTAAATAACCTTGTTTATGTTCATTGGTAAGGACTAGGTAAAAAGAGATTATTTTACAAAAGTTAAACGTACGTGATTTTTTTTAATAAAAAAATTTTATCCCAAGGATGCTTGTTTTTATAATGTACCCATGTGATTTTCTTCTGTAAAACCAATTGACTAGACCGGTCTTGTATCGATGTCATTTTTAAACACGCGAAAGATAATAAAAGGGGTTTTGTTAATAATAATCTTGTATACAGGGTGTATGTAGTGTGTTGTTATAAAGAATTATTTATGAGCTAATTTTGTGAAGAAAAGAACATCAAACATTTTAAAATGTTTTGTTTTTAAGATGCAGGAATTAAATTAAATAATTAATAGTTTAAAAAAACTAAAAAACACGCTTTTATATGCAACCGAACTAAAGATTAGAAAATAATTTTTCATTAAAAAAATATTGTCATTTCATAGTAAAAGCGTGGGGTGCATTTTACTATTTTTCATAACTTTTCCATCATAGATATTTGCAAATATAATAATTATAACATTTAATATATTTATCACCCCACGATTTTTACTATGAAATGACAATATTTTTTTTAATGAAAAATTATTTTCTAATTTTTAGTTCGGTTGCATATAAAAGCGTGTTTTTTTAGTTTTTTTAAACTATTAATTATTTTTCATTTTTTAGTTTCTGCTACTCTTGACAAAATGGCGAAAAATTTTTTTAATGAACAAGAGTGGCAAATTTTAAAATTTTTTCCAACAGATTGCAACTCACTAAAAATTTCTTCTTCATTAAGTAGCAAAGTTTGAAATTTTGCCAACAGATGGCAATCCAGGCAATGTTTGGACCGTTGCCAATATATTGCAACCTACTAAAAAAATTTCTTCTTCATTTAATAGCAAAGTTTGAAATGTTGCCAACAGGTGGCAACCTAGGTGTTGTTTTTATATTTTTATAATATAAAGGACAATTTTTTTCCTGGCGATCCAAAAAAAAGAATGTTAATTTTTATTAATTGCACATTATGTATTATGTATACATTACACATAATGTAATTTTTATTATTTAATCCTTGAACTAATGGTGCAACTAACCCTATATTTTTATTTTTCATAAAAATTAAACACTCATGGTGCAACTAACCAAATTGTGTAAAAACTAAAAATTTCTTCTTCATTTAATAGCAAAGTTTGAAATGTTGCCAACAGATGGCGTCCTAGGTGTTGTTTTTATAATATAATGGAATTTTTTTTCCTGGCGATTCAAAAAAGATAACGGGATACTGTTTTTAAATTATTGCATCTTCATCGGTCCTTGACACGTGTGCAAAGTTTCAAAGAAATCGAATAGCTGGAAGTTGGTTAAAAATTAGGCTCAAAGATTCCGTTACATAGATAGATAGATAGATAGATAGTATACAACCCAAGTTAATAAAAGCGTGTTAAAAAAATAATAATTTTGAGCACAAATCACATTTACTTTTTTGGACTGAGTCAAGTTGGGCTAGATCGTCATATTTAAGCCTCGGAAATTTACAATTTTTTTGCACCTTTAAAGACATCCTGTATATTTGTAAAAATATTAGATACCCCAGAAACAAGCCCCACTTACGCCACAGCCTCGGTGGTTTGTACTCTTAAGGGCTTGATTGAAACCTGGATATTTTAAAACAATCACTGGCTGAACGACTGCCGGTGGCAAGCAGCTGCTTACAAAAATGTTTGTACAGGTGTAAAGTGCCAGCAACAAATTATAAACCGAAAGTAAAGAAAGGTTAGAGAACGGTTAGCTTACAAAAACCGGTTACGCCAGCATTATAGTCAATTTTTCTAAGTAAAGGTTGATCTAAAAATTTGTTGCTGCTTACAAAAATGTTTGTTGAGGTGTAAAGAGTCAGCATCAAATTATAAACCGAAAGTAAAGAAAAGTTAGAGAACGGTTAACTTACAAAACCGGTTACGCCAGAATTATACTCGATTTTTCCAAGTAAAAGTTAATCCAAAAATTTGTTGCTGCTTACAAAAATTATTGTCAAGGTGTAAAGTGCCAGCAACAAATTATAAAACCAAAAGCAAAGAAAGGTTAGAGGAACGGGTTAGCTTACAAAAACCTGGTTACGCCCAGCATTATAGTCGATTTTTCTAAGTAAAGGTTGATCTAAAAAATTTGTTGCTGCTTACAAAAATTATTGCTTCAAGGTGTAAAGTGCCAGCAAATACCATTATAAAAACCAAAAGCAAAAGGAAAGGTTAGAGAATCAACGGTTAGCTTACAAAAAACCGGTTACGCCAGCATTATAGTCGATTTTTCTAAGTCAAAGTGGTTGATCTAAAAAATTTGTTGCTGCTTAGCAAAAATGTTTGTTGAGGTGTAAAGAGTCAGCATCAAATTATAAACCGAAAGTAAAGAAAAAGCTAGAGAACGGGTTAACTTTACAAAACCGGTTACGCCAAGAATTATACTCGATTTTTCCAAGTAAAGTCAATCCAAAAATTTGTTGCTGCTTACAAAAATTATCGTCAAGGTGTAAAGTGCCAGCAACAAATTATAAAAACCAAAAGCAAAGAAAGGTTATTAGAGAGAACGGTTAGCTTACAAAAACCGGTTCACGCCAGCATTATAGTCAGATTTTTCTAAGTAAAGGTTGATCTAAAATTTGTTGCTGCCATAAGCAAACCATTAAGTCAAGGTGTAAAGTGCCAGCAACAAAATTATAAAAAAACCAAAAGTAAAGAAAGGTTAGAGAACGTTAGCTTACAAAAACCGGTTACGCCAGAATTATACTCGATTTTCCAAGTGAAGGGTGCTATCAAAAAATTTGTTGCTGCAACACAAAAATGTCTGTTAAGGTGTAAAAGAGTCAGCACTCAATTATAAATCAAAGATTAAGAAGGATTAGAGATCGGTTAACCTACACAAAACCGGTTACGCCATCATTATACTTGATTTTTCGAGGTAAGACTCAATCTAAAATTTGTTGCTGCACACAAAAATGTTTATTAAGGTGGTAAAAGAGTCAGCAACTAATTATAAATCAAAGATTAAGAAGCTAGTTCTTTGATTAGTTAGGAAGTTTCGATTAGTTATTTTCGTCCTGTACGCCGCTAACCTGTTACCGGTTAGTTATTTTCGATTAGTTAGGAAGTTTCGATTAGTTATTTTCGTCCCGTACGCCGCTAACCTGTTACCGGTTAGTTATTTTCGATTAGTTAGTTCTGCATAGTTCTGGTTAGTTCTGGTTAGTTCTGGTTAGTTCTGGTTGGCTCTGTTGGGTTCTTGGTTAGTTCTGGTTGGGTTCTGGTTAGTTCTGGTTAGTTCTGGCTAGTTCTGGCTAGTTCTGGTTGGGAAGTTCTGGTTAGTTCTGGTTAGTTCTGGCTAGTTCTGGGTTAGTTCTGGGTTAGTTCTGGTTAGTTCTTGGTTGGGGTTCTGGTTAGGTTCTGGTTAGTTCTGGTTAGTTCTGGTTAGTTCTGGGTTAGTTCTGGTTAGTTCTAAGTTAGTTCTGGTTAGTTCTGGTTAGTTCTGGTTAGTTCTTGGTTAGTCTTGGTTAGTTCTGTTGGGTTCTGGTTAGTTCTGGTTAGTTCTGGTTAGTTCTGGTTAGTTCTGGTTAGTTCTGGTTAGTTCTGGTTAGTTCTGGTTAGTTCTGGTTAGTTCTGGTTAGTTCTGGTTAGTTCTGGTTAGTTCTGGTTAGTTCTGGTTAGTTCTGGTTAGTTCTGGTTAGTTCTGGTTAGTTCTGGTTAGTTCTGGTTAGTTCTGGTTAGTCTTAGTTAGTTCTGGTTAGTTAGTTCTGGTTAGTCTTGGTTAGTTCTGGTTAGTTCTGGTTAGTTCTGGTTAGTTCTGGTTAGTCTCTGCTAGTTCTGGGTTAGTTCTGGTTAGTTCTGGTTAGTTCTGGTTAGTTCTGGTTAGTTCTGGTTAGTTCTGGTTAGTTCTGGGTTAGTTCTGGTTAGTCTTGGTTAGTTCTGCTAGTTCCTTGGTTAGTTCTGGTTAGTTCTGCTAGTTCTGCTAGTTCTGCTAGTTCTGGCTAGTTCTGCTAGTTCTGCTAGTTCTGGTTGCCCTGCTTGCCCTGCTAGTTCTGGTTAGTTCTTGCCAGTTCTGCCCTGCTAGTTCTGCTAGTTCTTGTTCTGGTTAGTTCTGGTTAGTTCTGGTTAGTTCTGGTTAGTTCTGCTGGGTTCTGGTTAGTTCTGGTTAGTTCTGGTTAGTCTTGGATAGTTCTTGGTTAGTTCTGGTTAGTTCTGGTTAGTTCTGGTTAGTTCTGGTTAGTTCTGGTTAGTTCTGGTTAGTTCTGGTTAGTTCTGGTTAGTTCTGGTTAGTTCTGTTAGTTCTGGTTAGTTCTGTGGGTTAGCTCTGGGTTAGTTCTGGTTAGTTCTTGCTAGTTCTGGTTAGTTCTGGTTAGTTCTGGGTTAGTTCTGTTCTACAGTTTCTGCTAGTTCTTGGTTAGTTCTAAGCTAGTTCTTGGTTAGTTCTATAGTTCTGGCTAGTTCTGGTTAGATTCTGGTTAGTTCTGCTAGTTCTGCTAGTTCTGGTTAGTTCTGGTTAGTTCTGGTTAGTTCTGCTAGGTTCTGGTTAGTTCTGTTAGTTCTGGTTAGTTCTGGTTAGTTCTGGTTAGTTCTGGTTAGTTCTGGTTAGTTCTGCTAGTTCTGGTTAGTTCTGGTTAGTTTGGTTGTTCTGGTTAGTTCTGGTTAGTTCTGGTTAGTTCTGGTTATTCTGCTTAGTTCTGGTTAGTTCTGGTTAGTTCTGCTAGTTCTGGTTAGTTCTGGTTAGTTCTGGTTAGTTCTGGTTAGTTCTGGTTAGTTCTGTTGTTCTGGTTAGTTCTGGTTAGTTCTGGTTAGTTCTGGTTAGTTCTGGTTAGTTCTGGTTAGTTCGCTAGTTCTGCTAGTTCTGCTAGTTCTGCTAGTCCCTGGTTGCCCTGCTGGTTCTGTGCTAGTCTCTGCTAGTTCTGCTAGTTCTGCTAGTTCTGGCTAGTTCTGCTAGTTCTTGCTAGTTCTGGTTGCCCTAGCTTGCCCTGCTAGTTCTGGTTGGGTTCTGGCCAGTTCTGCCCTGCCAGTTCTGCTAGCCCTGCTGCTCCGGCAAGGTTCTTGCTAGTTCTGCTACCCTAAGGTTCTGGCTAGTTCTGGCTAGTTCTGCTGGGTTCTAAGGCTCCTAAGTCTAGTGCTGGTTCTGGTTAGTTCTGGCTAGTTCTGCTAGGTTCTTGCTAGTTCTGCCAGTTCTGGTCAGTTCTGCTAGTTCTGGCTAGTTCTGCTAGTTCCAAGGGTTCTGGTTAGTTCTGCTAGTTCTGGCTAGTTCTGTTGTTCTGCTAGTTCTGGCTAGTTCTGGCTAGTTCTGGTTAGCTCTGGGTTAGTTCTGGTTAGCCCTAAGGTTCTAAGGTTCTGGCTAGTTCTGGCCAGTTCTGGGCTAGTTCTGTTCTACAGTACCCTGCTAGTTCTTGGCTAGTTCTGAGCTAGTTCTAGGTTAGTTCTGGCTAGTTCTGGCTAGTTCTGGCTAGATTCTGAGTTAGTTCTGCTAGTTCTGGCTAGTTCTGGTTAGTTCTGCGTAGTTTGGTTAGTTCTGGCTAGTTCTGGTTAGTTCTGGTTAGTTCTGGTTAGTTCTGGTTAGTTCTGGTTAGTTCTGGGTTAGTTCTGCTAGTTCTGTTAGTTCTGCTAGTTCTGGTTAGTTCTGGTTAGGTTCTGGTTAGTTCTGGTTAGTTCTGGTTAGTTCTGCTAGTTTGCTAGTTCTGGTTAGTTCTGGTTAGTTCTGCTAGTTCTGTTAGTTCTGGTTAGTTCTGGGCTAGTTCTGTTAGTTCTGGTTAGTTCTGGCTAGTTCTGGTTGCCCTGCTAGTTCTGTTGTCTGCTGCTCCTGCTAGTTCTGGTTAGTTCTGCTAGTTCTAAGCTAGTTCTGCTAGTTCTAGTAGTTCTGCTAGTTCTGGTTAGTTCTGTTAGTTCTGGTTAGTTCTGGTTAGTTCTGCTAGTTCTGGTTAGTTCTGCTAGTTCTGGTTAGTTCTGCTAGTTCTGCTAGTTCTGCTAGTTCTGGCTAGTTCTGCTAGTTCTGCTAGTTCTGGCTAGTTCTGCTTGCCCTGCTAGTTCTGGTTAGTTCTTGCCAGGTTCTGCTAGTTCTGCTAGTTCTGCTAGTTCTGCTAGTTCTGCTAGTTCTGCTAGTTCTGGCTAGTTCTGGTTAGTTCTGCTAGTTCTAAGGTTCCTTGGTTAGTTCTGCCAGTTCTGCTAGTTCTGGCTAGTTCTGGTTAGTTCTGCTAGTTCTGAGTTCTGGTTGGTTCTGCTAGTTCTGCTAGTTCTGCTGTTAGTTCTGGCTAGTTCTGCTAGTTCTGGTTAGTTCTGGGTTAGTTCTGCTAGTTCTGCTTAGTTCTGCTAGTTCTGGCTAGTTCTGGGCTAGTTCTGGTTAGTTCTGGCTAGTTCTTGCTAGTTCTGGTTAGTTCTGGTTAGTTCTGGCTAGTTCTGCTAGTTCTGTTAGTTCTGAGTTAGTTCTTGGTTAGTTCTGGTTAGTTCTGGCTAGTTCTGCTTAGTTCTGGCTAGTTCTGGCTAGTTCTGCTAGTTCTGCGTTGGTTCTGGTTAGTTCTGGTTAGTTCTGGGTAGTTCTGGTTAGTTCTGGTTAGTTCTGTTAGTTCTGGTTAGTTCTGGTTAGTTCTGGCTAGTTCTGGTTAGTTCTGGTTAGTTCTGGTTAGTTCTGGTTAGTTCTGGTTAGTTCTGGTTAGTTCTGTTAGTTCTGGTTAGTTCTGCTAGTTAGTTCTGGTTAGTTCTGGTTAGTTCTGCTAGTTCTGCTAGTTCTGGTTAGTTCTGGCTAGTTCTGGCTTAGTTCTGGTTAGTTCTGGTTAGTTCTGGTTAGTTCTGGTTAGTTCTGTTAGTTCTTGTTGGGTTCTGGCTAGTTCCTGAGTCTCTGGTTAGTTCTGGTTAGTTCTGGTTAGTTCTGGTTAGTTCTGGTTAGTTCTGGTTAGTTCTGTTGGTCCTGGTTAGTTCTGGTTGGGTTCTGGTTAGTTCTGGTTAGTTCTGCTAGTTCTGTTAGTTCTGGCTAGTTCTGCTAGTTCTGGCTAGTTCTGCTAGTTCTGCTAGTTCTGGTTAGTTCTGGTTAGTTCTGGCCAGTTCTGCTAGTCCTGCTGCTCCCTAGTTCTGCTAGTTCTGCTTCCCTAGTTCTGCTAGTTCTGCTAGTTCTGCTAGTTCCTGCTAGTCCTGCTAGTTCTGGTTAGTTCTGGTTAGTTCTGGCTAGTTCTGGCTAGTTCTGGCTAGTTCTGGTTAGTTCTGCTAGTTCTGGTTAGTTCGGCTAGTTCTAAGGCTAGTTCTGTTAGTTCTGCTAGTTCTGCTAGTTCTGGCTAGTTCTGCTAGTTCTGGTTGGTTCTGGTTAGTTCTGTGCCCTGGTTAGTTCTGCTGGGTCTGCTAGTTCTGCTAGTTCTGTGCCCTGCTAGTTCTGCTAGTTCTTGCTAAGGTTCTGGCTGTTCTGCTAGTTCTGGCTAGTTCTTGGCTAGTTCTGGTTAGTTCTGGTTAGTTCTGCTAGTTCTGCGTTGAGTTCTGGTTAGTTCTGGTTAGTTCTGCTGGGTTCTGGCTAGTTCTGCTAGTTCTGGCTAGTTCTGGTTAGTTCTGCTAGTTCCTGCTAGTTCTGCTAGTTCTGGCTGGTTCTGGGTTAGTTCTGGTTGGTTCTGGCTAGTTCTGGTTAGTTCTGCTAGTTCTGACTAGGTTCTGGTTAGTTCTGGTTAGTTCTGCTAGTTCTGGTTAGTTCTGTTAGTTCTGTTAGTTCTGCTAGTTCTGGGCTTGAGTTCTGCAGTTCTCTGCTAGTTCTGGTTAGTCTCTGCTAGTTCTGGCTAGTTCTGCTAGTTCTGGTCTAGTTCTGGTAGTTCTGGCTAGTTCTGGTTAGTTCTGCTAGTTCTGGTTAGTTCTGGTTAGTTCTAAGGTTCTGGTTAGTTCTGGCTAGTTCTGCTAGTTCTGCTTGTTCTGCTAGTTCTGTTGCCCTGGTTAGTTCTAGCTAGGTTCTGTTAGTTCTGCTAGTTCTGCTAGTTCTGCTAGTTCTGGTTAGTTCTAAGGTTCTAGCCCTGCTGGTTCTGGTTAGTTCTGCTAGTTCTGCTAGTTCTGGCTAGTTCTGCTAGTTCTGCTCCTGGTTAGTTCTGGTTGTTCTGCTAGTTCTGCTAGTTCTGCTAGTTCTGCTAGTTCTGGTTAGTTCTGGTTAGTTCTGGTTGGTTCTGCGGTTAGTTCTGGCTAGTCTCTGGGTTAGTTCTGCTAGTTCTGTTAGTTCTGGCTTAGCTCTGCTAGTTCTGCTCAGTCTCTGGTTAGTTCTGCTAGTTCTGGTTAGCTTCTGCTTAGTTCTGGTTAGTTCTGCTAGTTCTGGTTAGTTCTGCTAGTTCTGGTTAGTTCTGGTTAGTTCTGGTTAGTTCTGGTTAGTTCTGGCTAGTTCTGCTAGTTCTGTTAGTTCTGCTAGTTCTGGCTAGTTCTGCTAGTTCCTAAGGTTCTGCTAGTTCTGCCCTGTTAGTTCTGGCTAGTTCTGCTAGTTCTGCTAGTTCTGGTTAGTTCTAAGTGTTCTGGTTAGTTCTGTTGGTTCTTGCTAGTTCTGGTTAGTTCTGCTAGTTCTGGTTAGTTCTGCTAGTTCTGTTGGTTCTGCTAGTTCTGGTTAGGTTCTGGTTAGTTCTGGCTAGTTCTGCGGTGTAGTTCTGGTTAGTTCTGGCTAGTTCTGGCTAGTTCTGCTAGTTCTGTTAGTTCTAAGCTAGTTCTGCTAGTTCTGGTTAGTTCTGTTAGTTCTGGTTAGTTCTTGCTAGTTCTGCTAGTTCTGCTAGTTCTGGTTAGTTCTGGTTAGTTCTGGTTAGTTCTGTTAGTTCTGGTTAGTTCTGGCTAGTTCTTGCTAGTTCTGGTTAGTTCTGCTAGTTCTGTTAGTTCTGGTTAGTTCTGTTAGTTCTGCTAGTTCTGCTAGTTCTGGTTAGTTCTGGTTCAGTTCTGCTAGTTCTGGTTAGTTCTGGTTAGTTCTGGTTAGTTCTGCTAGTTCTGGTTAGTTCTGGGTTAGTTCTGGTTAGTTCTGCTAGTTCTGGTTACTTCTGTCTGCGTTCCTAGTTAGGTTCTGCTAGTTCTGGTTAGTTCTGCTAGTTCTGCTGTTCTGCTAGTTCTGCTAGTTCTGCTAGTTCTGGTTAGTTCTGCTAGTTCTGCTGAGGTTCTGGTTAGTTCTGGTTAGTTCTGCTAGTTCTGCTAGTTCTGGTTGGGTTCTAAGGCTAGTTCTGCTAGTTCTAAGGTTCTGCTAGTTCTGCTAGTTCTGATAGTTCTGCTAGTTCTGCTAGTTCTGGTTAGTTCTGGTTAGTTCTGCTAGTTCTGCTAGTTCTGCTAGTTCCTGTTAGTTCTGGGTTAGTTCTGTTGTTCTGCTAGTTCTGGCTAGTTCTGGTTAGTTCTGGTTAGTTCTGGGTTAGTTCTGGTTAGTTCTGGTTAGTTCTGGCCTAGTTCTGGTTAGTTCTGGGTTGTCTGCTAGTTCTGCTAGGTTCTGGCTAGTTCTGGTTAGTTCTGGCAGTTCTGTGCTAGTTCTGCTAGTTCTGCAGTCTTCTGGGTTAGTTCTGCTAGTTCTGCTAGTTCTGGTCTAGTTCTGCTAGTTCTGGCTAGTTCTGGTTAGTTCTGTTGGTTCTGCTAGTTCTGGCTAGTTCTGGTTAGTTCTGTTAGTTCTGGTTAGTTCTGCTAGTTCTGCTAGTTCTGCTAGTTCTTGGTTAGTTCTGGCTAGTTCTGGCTAGTTCTGGCTAGTTCTGGTTAGTTCTGGCTTAGTTCTGGTCAGTTCTGGCTAGTCTCTAGTTGCTGCTGTTCTCGCTAAGTTCTGGTTAGTTGCTGCTAGTTCTGGTTAGTTCTGCTAGTTCTGCTAGTTCTGCTAGTTCGTCGGTTAGTTCTGGCTAGTTCTGGCTAGTTCTGCTAGTTCTGCTAGTTCTGCTAGTTCTGGCTAGTTCTGAGGTTCTGCTAGTTCTGGTCTAGTTCTGCTAGTTCTGCTAGTTCTGCTAGTTCTGTGGTTAGTTCCTGGTTAGTTCTGCTAGTTCTGCTAGTTCTGCTAGTTCTGGCTAGTTCTGCTAGTTCTGGTTAGTTCTGTTAGTTCTGGCTAGTTCTGCTAGTTCTGTTAGTCTGGTTAGTTCTAAGCTAGTTCTGCTAGTTCTGGCTAGTTCTGCTAGTTCGGCTGTTCTGCTAGTTCTGGCTAGTTCTGGCTAGTTCTGGTTAGTTCTGTTAGTTCTGGTTAGTTCTGCTAGTCCTGCTAGTTCTGCTAGTTCTGGTTAGTTCTGGTTAGTTCTGGTTAGTTCTGCTGAGTTCTGGCTAGTTCCTGGTTAGTTCTGCTAGTTCTGGTCTAGTTCTGCTAGTTCTGGCTAGTTCTGGCTAGTTCTGCTAGTTCCTGGTCTAGTTCTGGTTAGTTCTGCTAGTTCTGCTAGTTCTGTTAGTTCTGGTTAGTTCTGGTTAGTTCTGCTAGGTTCTGCTAGTTCTGGTCTGAGTTCTGGTTGTTCTGGTCTAGTTCTGCTAGTTCTGGTTGGGTTCTGGTTAGTTCTGGGCCAGTTCTGCTAGCCCTGCTAGTTCCTGGTTAGCCCTGGCTAGTTCTGGCCAGTTCTGCCGGTTCTGCTAGTTCAAGTGGCTCTAAGGTTCTGGCTAGTTCTGGTTAGTTCTGCTAGTTCTGGGTTAGTTCTTGGCTAGTTCTGCTGCCCTGCTAGCCCTGGCTAGTTCTGGGTTAGCCCTGCTAGTTCTGCTGGGTTCTGGGTTAGTTCTGGTTAGATTCTTGCTAGTTCTGGTTAGTTCTGCTAGTTCCTAAGCTAGTTCTGCTAGTTCTGCTAGTTCTGCTAGTTCTGCTAGCTCTGGCTAGTTCTGGCTAGTTCTGGCTAGTTCTGGTTAGGTTCTCGGGTTAGTTCTGGCTAGTCTCTGCTAGCTCCTGCTAGTTCTGGCTAGTTCTGGCTAGTTCTGGCTAGTTCTGGGTTAGTTCTGCTGTTCTGGTTGTTCGGCTAGTTCTGCAAGGTTCTGGTTAGTTCTGACTAGGTTCTGGTTAGCTCTGCTAGTTCTGGCTAGTTCTGGTTGAATTCTGCTACTTCTGGGTTCTGGCTAGTTCTGCTAGTTCTGCTAGTTCTGGTTGTTCTGTTAGTTCTGCTAGTTCTGGTTAGTTCTAAGGTTCTGGTTAGTTCTGCTAGTTCTGTTAGTTCTGGTTAGTTCTGCTAGTTCTGCTAGCTTCTGGCTAGTTCTGCTAGTTCTACTAGTTCTGGGCTTTGAGTTCTGCTAGTTCTGGTTAGTTCTGGTTAGTTCTGCTTAGTTCTTGGCTAGTTCTGCTAGTTCTGGTTAGTTCTGGTTAGTTCTGGTTGGGTTCTGATCTTAGTTCTGGTTAGTTCTGGTTAGTTCTGCTGGGTTCTGGGCTAGTTCTGCTAGTTCTGTTGCCCTGGTTAGCCCTAAGGTTCTGCTAGTTCTGGGTTAGCCCTGCTAGTTCGGCTGGGTTCTGGCTAGTTCTGGCTAGTTCTGAGCTAGTTCTGCTCCTGCTAGTTCTGCTAGTTCTGGGCTAGTTCTGTTGGGCCCAAGCTCTGCTAGTTCTGGCTGGGTTCTGGCTAGTTCTAAGGTTCTCAAGGTTCTTGCTAGTTCTGCTAGTTCTGCTAGTTCTGCGTGCTAGTTCTGGCTAGTTCTGGCTAGTTCTGGGTTAGTTCTGGTTAGTTCTGGCTAGTTCTGCTAGTTCTGCTAGTTCTGCTAGTTCTGCTAGGTTCTGGTTAGTTCTGCTAGTTCTGGCTAGTTCTGGTTGGGTTCTGTTGTTCTGGTTAGTTCTGCTAGTTCTGTTGTTCTGGTTCTGGGCTAGTTCTGCTGGTTCTGTTGCTAGTTCTGGGTTAGTTCCTGGGCTAGTTCTGGGTTAGATTCTAGGCTAGTTCTGGTTAGTTCTGGCTAGTTCTGGCTAGTTCTGCTAGTTCTGGCTAGTTCTGCTAGTTCTGGCTAGTTCTGCTGGGTTCTGTTCTGGTTAGTTCTGCTGGGGTTCGCTAGTTCTGCTAGTTCTTACAGTTCTGCTAGTTCTGCTAGTTCTGCTAGTTCTGGTCTAGTTCTTGGTTAGTTCTGTTAGTTCTGGTTAGTTCTGTTAGTTCTGGTTAGTTCTGCTAGTTCTGTTAGTTCTGGTTAGTTCTGGTTAGTTCTGGTTAGTTCTGGTTAGTTCTGGTTAGTTCTGGTTAGTTCTGGTTAGTTCTGGTTAGTTCTGCTAGTTCTGGTTAGTTCTGGTTAGTTCTGGTTAGTTCTGGTTAGTTCTGTGTGGTTAGTTCTGGTTAGTTCTGGTTAGTTCTGGTTAGTTCTGGTTAGTTCTGGTTAGTTCTGGTTAGTTCTGGTTAGTTCTGGTTAGTTCTGTTGTTCTGGTTAGTTCTGGTTAGTTCTGGTTAGTTCTGGTTAGTTCTGGTTAGTTCTGGTTAGTTCTGGTTAGTTCTGGTTAGTTCTGGTTAGTTCTGGTTAGTTCTGGTTAGTTCTGGTTAGTTCTGGTTAGTTCTGGTTAAGTTCTGGTTAGTTCTGGTTAGTTCTGGTTAGTTCTGGTTAGTTCTGGTTAGTTCTGGTTAGTTCTGGTTAGTTCTGGTTAGTTCTGGTTAGTTCTGGTTAGTTCTGGTTAGTTCTGGTTAGTTCTGGTTAGTTCTGGTTAGTTCTGGTTAGTTCTGTTAGTTCTGGTTAGGGTTCTGGTTAGTTCTGGTTAGTTCTGGTTAGTTCTGGTTAGTTCTGGTTAGTTCTTGGTTAGTTCAAGCTAGTTCTGGTTAGTTCTGGTTAGTTCTGGTTAGTTCTGGTTAGTTCTGGTTAGTTCTGGCTAGTCTTGGTTAGTTCTGTTAGTTCTGGTTAGTTCTGGTTAGTTCTGGTTAGTTCTGGTTAGTTCTGGTTAGTTCTGGTTAGTTCTGGTTAGTCTTGGTTAGTTCTGGTTAGTTCTGGTT
>JACEGR010003903.1:0-96250 GCA_014170235.1 Listronotus bonariensis | reverse complement strand
CTTGATATTTCCGTCATAAATTGATTTCTAAATGTAGAC
This sequence comes from Listronotus bonariensis, assembly GCA_014170235.1. NCBI lineage: Eukaryota > Metazoa > Arthropoda > Insecta > Coleoptera > Curculionidae > Listronotus > Listronotus bonariensis. The sequence continues at coordinate 96,211 of JACEGR010003903.1, read as the reverse complement.
AAATTTGTCTTATTGTCTTGCGTAACTGTGAGTGCATATGTTGGAATTAGCTGTAAACTAAAATGGAATGTGTGGATTCTTTTTGAAATTTCCGTATAAAATTGTTCAGTTTTGGCAATGACATTATAAATTAATAATCTAAATTGTCACTGATAAATTGATATGGTGTTTTTATTATTATTTTCTAGGGTACAGGGTGCATAATGAGATACTACGTTGCAGAAGTATTTAAGCAGTTTACTCTTTACTGGTTGGTTGAAAAAAGCTCAAATGTTCATTTTGGGTGGAACTTATTGTGCTCTTCAATAAATCCCAATAACATTTTTTTCTAAAATAATTAGGGAGCCAATATTTGACTACTTCAAAATTTACATGGGATTCCTTATGTCCCGCCCGACGGAGCAACACCCGGTATATATATATATATATATATATATATATATATATATATATATATATATATATATATATATATACATATATATATATATATATATATATATATATATATATATATATATATATATATATATATATATATATATATATATATATATATATATTCTATATTTGACATTTAATGTCAAACGACTTTCAGAATCTCCTAAACATAAAGCTAAAATTTAAAACTGAGTAGTATTCCGAATACTTTTTAGTATTCGGAATTCTTTATTCGAATACTTCAGAAGTATTCGACGAATTTTTTACCATAATTGTCATCAAAAGGGAAGCAAAACAGGAAAAGAATGAGGTACGGACCTTTTTTTTGTACTTCAAATTTTGGTCTCTTTATTGTTTAGTATTCCAATACTTTTTTCTTCCAAGTATTGAAATATTCGGTATTCGAATACTTTTTTATAGGCTGATTAGTCGAAACTTGGTCCATCATATTATTCATTGTCCCATTAAGATTTGACATATGCGGTTGTAACTGTCTAGGAGATTGCGGCGGGGGCCATTGGTCCGACATTTGACTTCTAATTACATTATTCATTGAAGGTGGCAAGGATGTTGCGTCCCTGGTGGTGGTCCTTAAGAATTTCTAGATTGATAGAAAGAATATTCCGACATAGTAGTACTTGTTGTCGGCATTACCATCTGTTCTAAAGCTTGAAGCGTACTTTGTTGAGAATAAGGAGGCATTGTTCCTGGAACGGTAGATTTTGGAGTTAAGCTTGTAGCTGGTCTAGGACTTAAATTTGATTGTTGCATTTGAGAATGCTGGTGATGGGGAGACATATAAGGTGACAAGGATGTTGCGTCCCTGGTGGTGGTCCTAAAGAATTTCTAGATTGATAGAAAGGATATTCCGACATAGTAGTACTTGTTGTCGGTATTACCATCTGTTCTAAAGCTTGAAGCGTACTTTGTTGAGAATAAGGAGGCATTGTTCCTGGAACGGTAGATTTTGGAGTTAAGCTTGTAGCTGGTCTAGGACTTAAATTTGATTGTTACATTTGAGAATGCTGGTGATAGGGAGACATATTTGGTAAGAAACTATATTGACTAGAAAGAAAGGCAAAGGAACAACCGTCAGGCCGTTAGGCGCAATCAGATATCACTTTGATATCACCATAAATTAAACTCAATGCACGAAACGTTTGGCGAACCGAACACTATTTTAATAATAAGTTTTAACCATTTCTACGCGTTGTTCATTCGTGTAGCGTTCCATAGTAAAATGTCACTACTGACTAAGTACTCCGCCGAAATTTAACGGCTGTATCATTCTTGCCTTGGTCATGCGCTGTCAAACATCGAACGTTAAAAATACAAAACCCCTTATTTTAGTGCTAAAAGGACGAGGTAAAAAATGAAAAATATTCAACTTATTAAAACCTGTCGATTGTTCATGATTCTTGGCGGATTGTGGCAGATTCACTTAACTGACAGACCAACTTTAAAGAAAACGTATGCTGTGTATTCAGTAATTATTCGAGCAACTTTTATAATTTTTACCCTTTTGGTTATAATGGAGTCCATACGAATTTTGGTTGAAAAAGAAAAAAATTGAAACGTTTTTTTCTTAGTTTAGCGGTAATTATTAATAGTTTAATTTAAAAGTTTTCTAAAATGTTTTAAAAAATATTCATTTATGGGCTAAATCCAAAATAGACTTTGTTAGCTTCAACTTCTCCTACTTTCGGTTTCTATTTTGTTGCTAACTCTTTACACTGTGACAATCCATTTGGTGAACAGGAAAACATTTTTAGCTTGAATTTTATCTAAAAAAATCGGGGTAAAGCTGCCTTAACCAATTTGTAAGTAGTAAGTAATTTCGTTTTAATTTGGCTTAAGGAGTTTATGGTAGAATTTTATACAGGCCTTTTAGAGACACCCTGTATATTAAGTTACAATTCTTATTTATGTTTAACGTCAAAATATCTTGATTTCGTAACCGCATCCTAAGCCAAAACACTGTTTATTATAAATCTTAAATGAAAAAAAACTTTTTATAAATACATGTCCCAATCATCTTATGTAATAATGGTTCTTATATGTATAATAACTATTACACCAATTAAGATGTTTGAATTGGTATAAAAGTTATTAAAAAAAAAAATTCTTAAAATTTTGACACCCTGTATTAAATCTACAGTATGTATTACTCTAAGGACATATAGTTATATAAAGTTTTTTTTGCAATGAAGAGTTACTGGACACAATATTTTTAACTGCCATGAATAAATGTGTATCGTACTATAAACAATTAAGACAAGAGAAAATTAATGTTTTAGGTTCGGGCTCAAGGTCTTCTTACTATGGCAGTAGTTTATTCATTTTTTGTAACTGCGATTAATTTTATTTTTCGAACAAGAGGAAACATTTGGTTAGCATATTTAGTATTATTAAAAATTTTAAATTTTAATTAAGAAAATAATAATTGGTAGCATAATATTAATTTTTTTATTATCTGTGTATCAATACTTTATTTTGGTAGATAATGAAATTTTACTTTTTAGTAAGTAAACCTAAAACTGGTTTATACTGTGTTATTTCATCGGGTCACAAGGTGTGGGCGAAGTGAGCCGTCGCCCACGGCCTAGCGCTTAAAGAGGCCTTGCAAGACCTCTTTAAATGAGATACCTTCAGACTTAAAATCCTTGTTTAAAAAAAAAAGGAAAAAAATACGTGTAGCACTAACCAGAACTAACCAAAACTGGGAAATGTGGGAACAGCGCTGATATAACTATTCAATTCCACATGTCCAAAACATCAAAATTTGAAATTTGGTATATTTAGCTTTGGCAGTTTTAAAGATATTAAAGAGTTGCGGGACTTTTACCAACCCAGTATGTGCTGCAAGTTGTATGTGCTGGCCATAGTGAGTTGTAATGAGCTAAGATTATATAGTTAGGCAGTTGCTTTTACTTTAAATGTTATTAAAAAAGTAAAAAATGTTAATAATTTATTAAGATACTTTTTTTAGATAAAAAACATTTGGAATTGGTTTAATTTTTCTAATATTTTATTGTAGTCTTATGGTTTTACAGATATTCGTTCTTGGATGGACTTCAAACAAAATTCCAGTACAGGTATTTTAATATTTTTAAACTTAACGGCATAAAAATGACACACCAAGTTAGTGGCGTACCTAGGGCAGCATGGGCCCTGGGGCAAAAAAGTAAAAATTTAAGGAGCAAAAAAAGAAAGGTCCTTATCAGCTTTTCGTTTCTTTAACTTTTTACTTTTTTATCTATCTTCATTTATTCTAACCAACACACCACAAAATATATTTAAAGAGCAAAAAAGGGCCCCTTTATTTTCTATCGCATTTGTTTTCAGTATTTTTGTACTTAGCCTGAGAGCCGTTTTCAACTCCAAGGGTCCCCCTAAGCTTGGGTGTCCCGGAGCACTGCTTCGCCTAGCCCCACAGTAGCTACTCCACTGCACCAAGTATTGTTTAATAAGATACCGCCTATACTTATTTGTCTATGTCCGATTTAAAAAGTCGTTATTTACTACGTTTTTATTGTAGAGTATTGAAATTGCAGAAGTGTTATATTCAACAGAATGGCATGTTCTTAACAAGGTAGCGAAAGATTTAATTTTGTTTTTATGATGAGGGCTCAGAAACCATTAAATATGACAATTGGGTCTTTTGCACCTATGACTACTGAGAAAGCACTAATGGTAAGTTTGTGTGTTCAATTCATTAATAAATGGTATAGGTGATTGTAATTACTTTAAATAAAGCGTTTTTTACCATCTTATAAATACCATGCGTATTTACATAGATAATTAATGTTTTAGATTATAACAAATAAAACTTTAAAAATTAAAAGAAAGTAATCATGTACAGGGCATTCCATTTAAGAAGAAAAACGGCATATTTCTTGACTTTCCCCGATTTTTAGAAACTGAAAAGAGCCAATCGATGTATTTTAGCTCGGAGATTTTAAAAATCGTAATAAAAATACAATTGCATAAAAAACAAATGAATAACGCCATAAATGTTGCGTTATTTAAATATAACACCCTTTTTATCACAATATTCTGGAATTCTGTAATCAATTTTAACTGTTTTTTAATAAGGATTCAATAAGTCTATCTTCAACCGTTTTCTTTAGTTATTAACGCATTAACAGTCACATTTTCGGCTTATATTGTTTAACTAAATAAATATATCACTATAAAATACAGGTAACTCAGGTGGTACCTGATAATTCAAAGTCAGTGAAGTTTTTACCTATTAGTAGATTCTATTTTATTTCTTTATAATCTGCTTTGTGCTTAACTAAAATTTTCTTGACACATTGTAATATAGCATTATGAAGTATCACTTGCATTCCGATATTAAAGGGCGCGGTGTGTAAAGCACTTTGGTGTATGTACATACCTCAGCACGCAATCAATCGTGATATTTAGCAAATACTTAAGTAAAAAGATGACATATTAGACTAAAAATCACGATTGATTGCATGCTAAGGTATGTACATACAGTAAAGTGCTTTACACTCTACGCCCTCTATTATCGGATCCGTTGGTCTGACAAAAAAAGGCTTAGAATCAAATTTATAAAGAATTTTGTGTCATACAACTTTTATAACAAATATAAATACAATTAAAAGTAAAAGACACGAGATATTCGCAAAAACTGATTTTTTGGACATTTAACTTGTCATATTTCCTTACACGGTATCATAAGGGAATTTTCAGGAGAGTATTTTTGTACCAAAATAAAGATATGTACAGATATTCAGCTTATTCCGAGATTGACCCTTTAATTTGACTAAGATGACTGGGGTATAATTATTTTTATTGTTTTAGATTAAGAAGAATAATGAAGAATTAAACTGACTTGAAGTAGACCTTAACAACGACGGATGTTTCTGAAAATTTATTTACTCTACACTAATAACACTTGCATTAGCACCTATTTATTAGTTAATTAGCTTTATTCACTTAAAAAAATTGATAGTATAATTGCGTTATCTATTAAACACTTAGAATTTTTAATACTAACCCTTTTTATGTTTAATTTTTTTTTAACTTACAACAACTTCTGACTGACAACTAAACACACCGTCACCTGTATGTAATTTAAAATTACTATATTACCCTTCATAAATTAACTTTCCCTATTTCACTTAAATCGTCTATTTAAACAATTTAATTTTAATATGAGAAGTGTCTTTACAAAAGGGAATATGTTTACTTTTTATTTTTGTCTAATTGGATGAGTTATAAATAAAAATAAGAAAAATGACCAAGAGTAAAGTACCTTTTTATTTAAAAATAGGACAAAAATTGTAAAAGTAAATGTTGTAGAGAATTTAATTTTAATTAATTTAATTTAATAAAGAATTAAAGTAAAAAAATGTTGTCAATTTTTTACATTATGCATTAATAGCTTTTAAAATACTTAAATAAGCGAATTTTTAAAATATATTTAAATTTATTTTTATTTTTTTAATTTTGGTTTCTCTTGCTCATTATTTAAGTTGTAATGTAAAGTGACCACGCGTCCCGTTTTCGGCGGGATAGTCCCGCTTTTTAGATTTGTCCCGCGTCCCGTCGATTTGGAAAAATGTCACGATTTTTTGAGAAAGTCCCGACTTGTAGTTGGAGACAGGTTTTTCCGCTGTTATGAGGACCTGGGGGATAAATGAGAATATTTGAATTTTCCCCATTAAAGTGAGGACCTTTTTTTTGCTCTTCAAAAAATTTTGGGAATAAAACAAAAAAATGTATCTTATTTCACTTGTCCCGATTTCCGTGATTAAAAATGTGGCACTTTATTGTAATGCGTAATGTAAAAAGATGACAATTTTTTTTTATGTTTTAAATTTTGACATAAAATTTAATTCACTACATTTACTTATACAACTTTGTTCTATTTTAAAAAATAAAAGTAGTTAGCTCTTGGACAATTTTTATATCTTTAGTTATAACGCGCTCTATATAATACCAATTGGGGTAAAATATTGTATTACTTTGTTTTGGACCATGCACTCCGTTTTCCCAAAATCTCGTTTAAAAAATTAAACATTTTTGTTCCAGTTGTCCTCTTGTAACACCTCTCCTGAGACACACTGTATATGACAGAATAAATAGCAAAACGATTACAATTACCTTAATAACCCACTGGGACAAATAAAGATTATTTTTCATATTTGCACCATACAATTAAGACATTTTATTTATTAATAACACATCCAGTGGGCTGGTTTTAATTACTTATTTTCTGTATATATATTAGAGGTTGTTTTCAATTGAAGAAGTACACTGTGTGTTAAGTGATCACTAATTTGAATTGTACGCAGGTGATTTCCAGATAAATTAAGTAGTTGCAGTTATAGTTACATTTCATTTAATTAATATTTAGGGGCACGAACTAATATACGATAGAAAATTCTTATTAGTACCTAGCGCCTCTTTTTTAAAACAGGTTAAAAATAATTGAAAGCTCTTGTTTGTGTAAGGCAGGTGATTTGTATACAGTATGTACGCAAATATGGCTTACAAATGAACGAAAAAGAGAAAACACCCAAAAATTTATTTTTAATAAATCTTTTGCTGTTAGGAAACCACTTTTTCCAAAGTGCCCCTTAGGGCTGGAGCAGACAAAATTTTGTATTTTTTTTTATGGCACCTATAGTTATATACATAAAATGTCATACAAGTATTAAAAAGAGAGGTAACCTACCCAATTTTTTCGAAAAATGACTTTTTGGAATAATTTTTTTTGGAGTATATTAATTGTCATAGGTTTTTAATAAAAGAAAACATTGGCATGTAGGTACTTTTTTTTAATATCTGGGTGGCAATGGTAAACTAATTTTGATTTTATCAGTAAAAATACCACGGTAATTACACAGCCCCACAAAAATTCGAAACAATAAAAGTTCTTACACAAGAATAAGACATGTATTCCCATGTATTTTTTGACGCTGAATCCAATTTCAAGCTCAGAAATGGCCCTACACGTCTGCAATTAGCCCCAAGGGTCTCTATAGTCACTGACATACGGATTTCTGGGTAGGACTAGGTCGAGAGTGCATTCTAAACCAAAGGCCGGATTTGTGCTCGACAGGCCTACGGCTAACTGAAATTTCCTGTTTGGAAGCGGGAAAAGGACTCCTTAGGGGCCGGAACACAGTATTTTAGACGTAACATGAATTCTGTACCTTACACTTTGCGCAAAAAGTTTACGGCCTGTTAAAATTCCCTGTTTGGGACCAGGAAAATAACACCCTAGGGGCCGGACAATCGTGTTCAGTGGGATTTGATATACTTCTAAATTCTGGAACTCATTCTGTGCTCGAAAAGTTTTTGGCCAGCTAAAATTCCCAGTTTGGGGACGGAAAAATGACCCCTAGAAGCCGGAAAATCGCGGTTTTGACGGACCAATCGCAACATTGACATTTTTATGTACCTAATTTAAAAGTATACGAAAATGTCATCGTTGTGATTTCTACGTCTAAACAACACAATTTTCCGGCCCCCTAAGGGGTCATTTTCCCAGTAACAAAAGAGGGTTTCACTTGAACATGAACCTGTCAAGCACAATCTTATCTACAGAACATAAAAGTACATAAAAATCCCACTGTTATGATTCCTACGTCTAAAACACATTTAGATGTACAGGGTGGCTCGAATTCGACGCTCATCATTGGGATTTCGGAAACCGTAAGAGGTGCAGGATCGGTTAAATAAAGGCAAAGTTGCGCAATTTGATGCTCAATAAAATGCCGTTTTGCGTTTTAAAAAATTCCGAGTACTTCCGAAGATATTCGAAAAAACCGGAATTTTCAATTTTGGTTTCTATTGTTTCCTGGCTATATTTGTTAAGATAACTCAAAATGAAAAACACGTTTTCATGGCCACTTTTTCTGCTCTATAATTCAGTGTGATTAAATATTAAATCTGACGTTTCGGCTTCTGGCGACCATCATCAACTTAATTTTTTAAATACGGACCTGATATTTTTTTTCAATTTAATTAAATCCTTTCATCACTCTTAAAACACTATACACGTTTGGCGGTTGAAAAGTTTCGAATATGATTTTGGGCAATGTGTAAGAAAAAGACGGAGTAGAGCGAGAACACGCTTGGCTCCTCCCACGGCGGCTATCGCGTCGTCGTTGCGCTTATCAGTCCGGTCAAAGTTCGTTTGCAATTTTTCGCAACTACGTGTTGGCCGATCATGTTTACAATTTATTTTAACCTTTGGTACGAAGGCGGATACACTTATAAAGTAAAAATGGTCTTCACTGTTGAACAAAAGATTAATATTATTAAATGGTATTGTCGTGCGGAGAGTGCAGAAGAAGTTGTCGGCCGTTTTATATTTGCATATCCTGATGAGCAAATCCCTACTGCTAAAACAATTTATAATATCTGGCATAAGTTTGAGCAGTCGGGATGTGTAAATCGATGTGCAAAATGTTCTAGTGGCGATCAGGAACCTCGTCGAACACCTGACGCTAGGATTGAAAATGAGGTCAATGTGTGTGCTTTTGTGGAAATAAGTGAACCTTGTTCTAGCTCCCAAATTTCTGAAGAACTTGATATTCCAAGCCGTACAGTGCGTGATATTTTGAAAAGAAATAAGTACAAAGCCTACAAAATTAAAAACACTCAAGAGATTTTTCCAGAAGATCAAATAAAACGCATGGAGTTTTGTGAAACCCTAAGAGAAAAAATTGATCAAAATGACGACTTCACAAGTAATATTTTATTTACAGACGAGTCATCTTTTCCTCTTCTAGGTCGACATAATTCTTCAGTCGTGAGATATTGGTCTCGGGAAAATCTACATTTAAGTGTGCCATTACGAACTCAATACCCGGAAAAGGTAAATGTTTGGGCTGGTATTTTAGACAACCACATTGTAGGTCCTTTTTTCATTGATGGTACCTTGAACTCTGAGAGATATTTACTTTTATTGCAACAAAATATTATACCCGCTGTACGAAACTTGGATGTTAATTTTAATGAAATTTGGTTTCAACAAGACGGATGTCCCGCTCACAACGCTAGACAAGTGCAGAACTATTTAACAAACACTTTTCCTGGACGGCTTATTTCCACAAGAGGTACCATACCATGGCCTCCGCGATCTCCAGATCTGACGCCTTGCGACTACTTCTTATGGGGTTATTTGAAAGAAATTCTCTACCAACACCGACATGAAAGACCCGTTAATTTGGACGAATTGCGGCTTAGAATTATTAATATTTCTAGGTCCATTACACCTGAAATGTTAGCAAATGTACGTAGAGAATTTTACGACAGGTTGGGATACTGTGAAGCCCAACAAGGAGGTGTATTTGAACACCTTATTAAATAATCCATTTAATTAGAATTATTTTTTTGTTTAAGAGTTATTTTTCATTTTATTTTAGAATATTGTATTTTCTTTTCACCAAAGGTTTTTAAGATTTGAGCATATTAAAGTTGTTTTTTTGACTGCTATTATGGGCACGTTAAAAAACAACATAAATTTTTATCTGTCGTGAGCGCGTGAAATTCCAATACTTTATTTGACCTACCCATCTCCAAGCGCTTGCTAAATTGCACTGCGGGGCAGCCGAAATTTACATTCACATCGAGCGGACCCGAGCAGTACGAGGAATCGGCGCGGCGTCGCTATCGGTGGGCGGTTACCTATGCAGTCGTTCTCTGTCGTCTCTCTATCTATTAGTGTCTAATACATTAAAACGCAATCCGTTAGATTCAACTCGCCAAACCTGTATATTACCACTTTGATATTTGCTGACGTTTTGTACAGATAATTTCATCACCAGAATATTGCATATTTATTTAACCATAATACGGCCCTGAACTACATTTTTAGGTAAAAAGGTAAAAAAAAAAGAATAAATTTATTACATATTCATAATGTTTTATTGCAACTCATTGATATCTAACAGCGGAAATTACTTTATTAACAGAAACTAACCAGCAGGTACGATTCAAGGGAGAACTTCATTTAATGTATGGATTGGTATGTGGAGGAACAAAATTATTGGACCTTACGTTTACGAAGGGACCTTAACTTCCGAACGATATCTAAATTTGATTAGGAATGATGTCTTAGACGCCCTAGATAATAAACCTTTAGCAGTATTTCAAGAAATATGGTGGCAGCAAGACGGAGCTCCTGCCCACAATGGAAGGGAAGTAGCTCAATTCCTTTACCATATATTTCCTAATAAATAGTTTTGCAAGATGGCCCGCTAGGAGCCCAGATCTTAGTCCCCTAAATTATTTCCTTTGGGGATATCTTAAGAACCGTTTATTTAAAAATGCACCTCACGACCTTTAAGTACTACGACAAAATTTGATAAGGGAAGTTGCTGCCATTCCTGCGAGAACAATTAATTGAGCTGTATTAAAAATACAAAGCAAAGCAATAAAATGCATTGAGGCGGAAGGTTATCTCTTTGAATACCTATAATAGTAATTAAATTATGTTTATATTTAATATGGGCATCAAGATAGTATTACAAATTGTTTATGTAAGCTAATTTGTTGTCTACCTTTTTGTATCTTATGTCTAATATTCATGAAATTTTCGGTTAATAAAGTAATTTCCGCTGTTAGATATCAATGAGTTGCAATAAAAAGATTACGAATATGTAATAACTTTATTCTTTTTTTACCTTCTTACCTAAAAATGTAGTTCAGGGCCGTATTATGGTAAAATAAATATGTAATATTCTGGTGATGGAATTTTCTGTACGAAACGTCGGCAAATATCAAAGTGGCGATATATAGTGTTTTAAGAATGATGAAAGGATTTAATTAAATTGAAAAAATATCAGGTCCGTATTTAAAAAAATTAAGTTGATGATGGTCGCCAGAAGCCGAAACGTCAGATTCAATATTTAATCACACTGAATTATAGAGCAAAAAAGTGGCCATAAAAACGTGTTTTTCATTTTGAGTTATCTTAACAAATATAGCCAGGAAACAATAGAAACTAAAATTGAAAATTCCGGTTTTTTTCGAATATCTTCGGAAGTAATCGGAATTTTTTAAAACGCAAAACGGCATTTTATTGAGCATCAAATTGCGCAACTTTGCCTCCATTTAACCGATCCTGTATCTCTTACGGTTTCCGAAATCCCAATGATGAGCGTCGAATTCGAGCCACCCTGTACATGAAAATATCACTGTTGTGGTTGCTACGTCTGAAACGCGATTTTCAGGCACCTAAGGGGTCATTTTCCCGGTCCCAACCAAAAACTTTCAGTTAGCCGTAGACCCGTCGAGCACAAGTCTGGATATTTGGCTTTGGTCCGTGGGGCCAATTGCAGACGTGTAGCGCCATTTTATCATCTGGGTATATAAGTCTAAACCTTCGATGTTAATAGCTTGCACACCAATCTCATAAAAGCCAGCTAGTTGTCTTGGGATTCTTATTATAATTTCAATTTACTAGATCTTCTTTTTCGTATAATCCTAAAGTCTACCAAACATCAATAACTGCTCCACTTGCTTACATAAATCACGGCTGGTATTGGTACTATATAGTTGGTGTCATACCCCCCCATACACCCCATACTTCTCCAAATAATTCCCCATACTTTCCCATACGTCCCTTTACTTCCCCATACTTTCCCATTCCTCCCCATACTTCCCCATACTTTCCCATGCATCTCTATACTTCCCCATACTCACTCATACTTCCCTATACTTCCTCATACATCCCCTATACTTTCCCATACTTCCCCATACTTCCCCATACTTCCCCATACTTTCCTATACTTTCCTATACTTTCCCATACTTTCCCATACTTCCCCATACTTCCCCATACTTCCCCATACTTTCCTATACTTTCCCATATTTTTCCATACTTCCCCATACTTCCCCATACTTCCTCATACTCACCCATACTTTCCTATACTTCCTCATACTTCCCCTATATTTTTCCATACTCACCCATACTTTCCTATCCTTCCTCATAATTTCCTATACTTCCCTATATCAATCAATCAATCAATTAATTAATCAATCAAAATTTATTGGTAACAATATACACAAAGTATTTTTACACGTCAATAGATATATAACATTCATATTCAAATACAATAATTTAGAAACTAAACTATACTAATAAATTTCAAGCAGTGAACGAACTAACACATACTTTAAAATATTCTCACAATTAACATTTAAAATTTAAAAAAAAACCATCATTAAGATGTTCTTTAACATCTCTACAGCACACTTTACATACATTAGTAAAAAAATAAAAATTATATATAAATAACATACAATAGAAGATTAGGTACAAGGAACAAAGTTGCTATACTCCCCCATACTTGCCTATAATTCTCCATAATTCCCCTATACTTCCCCATACTTCCCTATTATTCCCAATAATTTTCTATACTTTAGTAAAATGACTTAGATCGATAAAATTTGACAAAATGAACTTCTTGTTGTATTTTGTACAGACATTTTAGTGGTAGGGGAGCCCAAAAGGGGATTTTGGGATTTACTACTGCGCGGCAGATTAATATACCGGAGGATACCTTGTACCCGGGTAAGTACCTCCACCAAATATAAGCCCCGTATACTGTATAAGCAATAGTTAAAGGAAAGGTATATCGGCCCAGTAATGCAACAACAAGGGAAGTGCGATTAGTTATCCAATCCGAAATGTTTACATGCCAGTATTTGTGTTAGACCGTCTCTTTTTCACACATTGCCTATAAACGACTTTATTTAGCTGATTCTGTATAAAGCTGACCGTAAAAAACAAAAGGATAGTCGATGATGTATTTGTCATTTTTTTAAATCTGAATTTCTCCTCATGGTTTCTTCCAAATTAAAAAAACAATTTAACTGGCCATTGAAATATAAGTTCTTTACACCAAAAAAATTCAAACTGTGTTTTTTTGCAACTTGTATTCTACACCTAACTTTTTTAAATCAAAGTTCGGAAAAAAGTTTCTTTAAAATCTTGCCTCTAAAATTGAACAAGAAACCCTATATTTAAACTATTTTCTATACCAAATACCATTTAAATTATCGCATACATAATGAGGTCCTCTTTACTTAAATGGCAACAAATTATTTTGGTCTTTTACCGAAAATATATGTCAAAACTTTTGTTAACTAAAGTAACGACATTTTAAAAAATATTTTAAAAGCGAGTTAAAATTTCTCGAAAAACATAAGTCAACACTTTTGTTAACTGAAGTATCGCCAATTTAAAAAGTATTTTAGGTAATTAAAAGAAGGAGGTAAAAATGGAAAATATTCAACTTATAAAAACTTGTCGACTGTTCATGATTCTTGGAGGATTGTGGCAGATTCACTTAACTGACAGGCCAATTTTAAAGAAAACATATGCTTTATATTCAGTATTTATTAGAACAAGCTTTATAATTTTTACCCTTTTGGTTATAATGGAGTCCATACGAATTTTGGTTGAAAAAGAGGAAATTGAAACGTTTTTTCTTAGTTTGGCGGTAGGTATTGTTAAGTAAATACACTATAATAAACCCCTCAGATTTCTCTAAAATAAATCTGTTTTAAGCACTTAATAATTCAGCAGTAATTTAATTTAAAAGCCTATAAAGTATTATGAAACTATTAATTTATTTAATCCGGGTGTCAACAAATTTATTACACAAGCCATAAGTCCCAGGTCCTATACAGGGTGTTCCGAAATTCATGCATCAAATTTCAAAGGCATATTCTACGTCAAAAATAAGCCCTAGTTTTCTTTATAAACATAGGTCTGGAAACGGTTATTTTTAAAGATACAGGGTGTTATAATCCTAAGAAAAAAATTAGCATAATTTTTAGACTCCTTTAGATATTTATTTGGTATTTGGTACATTGCTTAACAACAGCAAAAGTAATTTTTTTATGTAAAATATTTGAAAAAATACCAGTGACGTCCGAATCATATTTGTATGGACTATTTTTCAAAAATGGTAAGCCACTGCTTCTTCCTAAAATAAGAATTAATTTAAAATTCCCATTGAATTTGAAACAATTTTTATTTTTGGACTTTTATCCCAACGATGCATAGTCTTCAAATATAAAATAAAAACCACTTTAATTCATGACGAATTTGCGAAAATAATGACAAAAATGATAAACATTTAGGACCTAAAGTTTAAAATCGTTTTTGTGAAGTTTTTATTAGAAATTCGTTATGCATTAAAGTGATTTTATTTTTTTTTTTTTTTTTTTGGTTAAAACTATGCATTGTTTGGGAAAAAGTTAGGAGATCTATTTTTTCCAAATTCAATGGGGATTTTAAATATATATTTTTTCAAGAAAAGCAGTGGCGCACCATTTTATTTTTGAAAAATAATCCATACAAATATGGTACGGACGTCACTGGTAATTGTTTTAAATTATTTAACATAAAAAAATGTATTTCAAATGTCTATTAAGCAATGTACCAAATACAAAATAAATATCTAGAGGGGTTTAAAAATTATAAAAACACATTTTTCTTAGAATTTTAATACCCTGTATCCCTAAAAGGAGGTGTTTCCGGAAATATGTCCATATAGGAAACTAAGGCTTATTTTGGACGAAAAATATGCCATTTAGATTTTATGCATAAATTTTGAAGCACCCTGTAGTATTTTAGACTTATCAAAATGAGGCCCTCGTATAGATAATTGGCATGAGAAGAGTATTCGCGTATTTTTTCCTTTTAGTCACTTCTGGTTTAACCGTAAATGGCTCCAATTTTGAATTTTTAAAAGGACACGTTGTATATTTTATTATTTTTAAATTTCTAAGACAATTTTAAGTCAAAAAGTGACATTTTTAAAATATTTAAAGCCTACTGGATTTTTTTAGAGTCATTTTTAATATTGCCTCTAGCTGGCCATGATTAAACGCAAATTAATCTAGTTAGCCTGGATGACGAAAGAGAGAAAAGAGAAAATGCAATATCAAATTTCTAGTGACTAATATAAAGTTCATTTAACATTTTAAGAAAATTAAAACTTTAATACATTATGAAGAACTACTCTGCTCTTACACAATATAATAAACGTTATGATTACTTTAAAAGAAATAAAATAATAAAATATTTAATAATAAGTTACTTATATTTCAATATTTTATTTCTTTTAAAGTAATCATAATTTTATTATATTGTGTAAAAGCGGAATAGTTCTTTATAATGTATAAAAGTAAAATTTTCTTAAAATGTAAAATAAACTTTTTAATTTTATTCCTGAGAAAAGCCAAATAATATTTTGTTTAAATTTAATCTCCCAGAAAACAAATAAAGTATAATATAAAAGAATGAAAAATAAAACAATTTGGTAAATTATTGTTTTCGTGTCTAACTATATTTTTAAAAATTGCAACGATGCAACAGGTCCGTTTCTAGGGTGACTTGCGCCATGGTGGAAAAAAATTTTGGCCGCCCCTAGAAGAAAATTGTCAATTCAGGTATAAACATTTTTAAAGGTGTCACCTCTTTTAAAAATACATTTTACTGAGTCCCTTACTCATGTATTTCACATTGCTTTTCATTTTTCGTAATTATTTTTGAGGAGCAAAAATACCTTTGTTAAAATACTATATTTGATATAAAACAATTTTCATACAGTAAAAATATGGATAAAGATGGCTTCCTCATTTGGATTTAGTACTATAACGTAAGGTTGCGCGCAAAAACTTTATGAATAATTTTATTATTTCGGACGAGTATTAACTTCTAGGTCAAAAACTTGACTTATATATTTTACTTATATTTGTAGATTTTAATTAATGCTTTAAAAATAACTGCAAAAATTATAATATACCAGAAAAATAAAATTTTGATTATGTTTAAAGAAATTATTAAAGAAGAAAAAATCTATATGGGAATCTAACGATCCTGGATATTACTGAATCCTATAAAGAACATGTAGATTACTGTGAAACATTAGTGAGTATGCATTAGTTTTGATTATTATTATTATTAAAAAAAGAGTAAATTAAATTATAAAATTAAGTATAGTTAGTAAAAGTTTTAAAAATATACTATATTGATATTATATGTCAACGTAATAAATAAATGTGTATCGTATTTTTATTAATTAAGAAAAGAAAAACTGAATATTTTAGATTCGGGCCGAAGGTCTTTTTACTGTGGCAGTAGTTTGGTCATTTTTGGAACTGGGATTAAACAAAACATAGAATTGGAAAAAATTAGTAGAGGAAACCAACCAAACCATAGATGCTCCCTTTTTGTACCAATTTTATTTTCCACACAAGAGGGAACATTTGGTTAGTAAAGGCTGTTTTATTAAAAGTTTCAAATTTTAATTAAAAAATAAGTAATGATTACATATCTTAAAAATTAATATAAGCTTGTTACGAAGAACACCTTGCATATTATTTTTAGGTTAGTACATACACATTAAACATTATTTTTGGATACTCCTGCATAATATACAATTCTGTTACTAATATGATCACAACTGTGTGTATGATATTCTCAGCAACGCAACTGAAAATGTTACAAATAAAGTTGTCTAAATTATTAAAAATATCCAAAGAACAACATGGCGGCAACGTTGTGGTGACTTTAAAAACTTTTATTGTACAACATCAGCGTCTCATAAGGTAAGAAAGTTCTTGATTGGTTATTTGGTTAGTTTAGGCGAAGTTGGTGCATGTTTGCACTGTAGCTTTGTGACTTATGTGCTCCCATCTCTTGTCACAAAAGACCTTTTCCTTAATCAGGTGTATTAAATTTCCGCCAAGATATTCATGCTGAAGAGGATTGCCGCTATTGATATTCTCAAACGAAGAGCATTATTCTTTTAACTCTGGTTTTATTTTATAGTTTAATATATCTTAATTGGTAAGAGACTATATTCACTCTAGATGAGCGGCGTTATCCAACATATCGGGCATCTCCGCCCATTGCTACAGTCTTAAAAACATAAAGTGTTTTTTACTGAAAACGTTCAGTTATTCAAAAATTACGCATACCTTAATATAAACAGTAGATTAAAGTAATGAATTTCGATTTTATTAGAGACCTATATGTTACTGACACTTCCCAATATTCACATTTGCTTACGTGGGCGGGGCTGCTCGGACGTCCCCTACTTATATCCAAAATTAAGGGTTCTCCAATATTTAGGTCTAAATTATTACAATAACTTTTTATTTACTCCAATAACTTTAAGTATTTTATTCTATTATTTGTTTTTCTTTTCTTTCCCCGAACTAAATCCTGGCTACTAGGGAGTAGGAAATCCCTGATATAGAAATTAATTAATGTTGTAATCAAAGTGATTTATTTATTTTTTTTATTATTAGAGCAATTTAACATTTTAGTTTTGTGGAGAACCTGAATGAATCCATAAAAAATATAATTTTAATGGAGTTTGTTCTCAGTTCTTTAGATTGTGCATCAGTGGCCACTCAAGTAACCAAGGTAAAAATAAAAGTTTTTGTAACAAAACTTAAGTAAATAATTAAATTATTCGGTAAGATTTTTAAAAAGTTAAAATTATAATATAATACTTTGTCATCATGGTTATAATCTAAGTGTTATTTCAGCTAGATAGTCTGTTCAAAATGTACCTTTTTGGGTAAAATTTTTGAATATTCTCCGAAAATTACGATCGAGGTGTCATTCGATTCGGAATAATGTATATAAAGTTTAAGTAAAAGTCTCGAAAGGGGCCGATAAAAATTGCAAAAGTTATAAACAATAAATAAAAAAAAGTAGGGTTTGGTTTTTTAATATCTCAAAAACTATAAAAGATATTTAAAATTCAAAAAAAAATTGAAAAGAGGTAGACATTTTCTAAACAAAAAGTCCTATCTGTTAAAGGGTTCTTACTTGCATTTATCATATTAAAAAAGTATTTCATTATACCAAGTACTATAAAAAGATATATAAAAAAAAACGATTTTCAGCGGCGTCCTTTAAGGGCACATATCTCTGTAAAGAGGGGCTTTAGGAAAAAAATTATAAAAAATTGCCACATCATTTTTCACGTGTTATGTATGAATCCGAGAGTACATGTACTGGGCACAATGGGTTGCTATGAGCTTAGATTATGTGACGCACTTCAAGCTTATCATTTAAATGTATTTAAATAGTAAGGCTAAAAACATTGTGGTGCGACGAGGATAGCGGAGCGCAAGCACTGATCGCGATGGATTGCCAATGTTATAACCTGCGCGAAACAAAAAACGGTTTATGCGCAAGCAAGTTGAGGGTAAACGCACCTGGCGCCAAACAGACTATCCGCATTATCGGACGTCGACGGTTTTCTGTTCGAAGTACGGTAGCTAATAAGCGTCACGGTCAGACCGCGGACGGAGGGTACGGAGTGCCGGTGTTTGTATTTTGCCACGGCTTTTAAGTGCGCATGTTCGTCCAACCATCCATTTGTTTACTGAGCAAGGTCGTAAAAATCAGAAAAATGCTTCTTGCCACTGCGGATCTAAATGTAGGTTATCTATGAGCGCAAGCCGCGCGACAGCTCGTCAAAATCAAACGCGTAAAATCAAATGCATTCGTACATAGTAATGCGTCGAGTTTGAGCGACAAACTAGTTTCGTTGCTATGTACAGGGTGTCCCATTTTGGTTGTCCCTTATGGGAAACTTGGAAACCATAAGAGATATTAAAAATCTGATACCCCATCCTCGAGCTCTTTTTGGAGAAAACATTTATGGTAAAACAGATCATCGCTATCGCGAAGCGTTTCAGAGATACAGGGTGATTCTCGATTTTTTCACTTTTTGAAAAGGCCCTGTAGCTTTGTTGTTATTACAGATACGAGAAAACTAATTGCACATTATAAAGACACTTTTTTCCGTAGAATCCAGTGGCGTAGCCAAAAATTTTTTGAGCTGTCATTTTTGACATATGACCCAAACATGTTTTTTTTATTAGGGACACCCTATAAATGATTAGGTAATTAAATTGCTTGTTTTTTTCTGATTAAAATAATATATCATAGTAGGTGGTTTAATAAATTTTTTACGTCAAATATTGGAAAAATTATGATTTTAAAGACGCATTGCGGCTTCTATCTGTTTTTAAATTGTTTTATATTTTTCTTTAAAAACAATACTGCCATCCCTCAACTCAGGAGACATTTCCGTAGAAAAAAAACAAAAAATTAATTAATTAATTTTTTTATTATTTTTATTTTATTTTATTTATTTTTTTCTACGGAAATGTCTCCTGAGCTAAGGGATGACAGATTCCTTTTAAAACAAAAATATAAAACAATTTAAAAACAGATAGAAGCCGCAATGCGTCTTTAAAATCATAATTTTTCCAATATTTGACGTAAAAATTTATTAAACCACCTACTATGATATATTATTTTAATCAGAAAAAACAAGCAATTTAATTACCTAATCATTTATAGGGTGTCCCTAATAAAAAAAACATGTTTGGGTCATATGTCAAAAATGACAGCTCAAAAAATTTTTTGGCTACGCCACTGGATTCTACGGAAAAAAGTGTCTGTATAATGTGCAATTAGTTTTCTCGTATCTGTAATAACAACAAAGCTACAGGACCTTTTCAAAAGTGAAAAAATCGAGAATCACCCTGTATCTCTGAAACGCTTCGCGATAGCGATGATCTGTTTTTACCATAAATGTTTTCTCCAAAAAGAGCTCGAGGATGGGGTATCGGATTTTTAATATCTCTTATGGTTTCCAAGTTTCCCATAAGGGACAACCAAAATGGGACACCCTGTACATGGTGGCGCTTTTTCGTTGACCTTGCAGGGTATATTAAAAACTAGAAGCGCTAGAATATATCTGATTGCCCAATCTCGATTTCAATTTTTGAAACCAATTCAATGGCTAACTTGATTCGTTTTGGAGATACGGAGTGTTTTAAATTTGGTCCATTTGGCCAGGCACTTGTAACTCGCTTGATATTAGAGATAGAAAAAAATTAAAAAAGTTTTAGGGAATTTTACGGAAAGTTCAGTGGCGTACCTATATTTTTTCATCGACTTTTATTATAAAGTTATGACACAAAGTTGTTTTTTTATTGGAACACCCTTGTATTTTATCACCAATAGAAAGGTCGATTTAAAAGACGTAAAAATATCAAATTTGGCATATATTTAATTTGTCAAAGTTTCTAAATTTTAGCCATTGTCAGGTATTCGGTATTAAAATGACATTTTAAAAATAAAATACCATGCATATTGTATTACCATTAAAAGACATTTAAAAGACCTTTATATATATATATATACATATATATATATATATATTTAAGATTTATATGGTCATATTTCCGAAACTATAAAGGATAAAGGTATCAAATGTGGTATCTTGTTGAACCTCTTTAAAATATCTTTACAACGGTAATATAATATACAGGGTGTTTAGTTTAAAAAAACCCATGATGATGACCCTATTTCCAAAACGATTAAAAAAATAGATATATTAAATGTGGTATTTCTTGTAGCTTTCAAGGAGACCTTTCAACCGATGATAAATACATAGGGTGTTTCATTAAAAAAACAAATTTGTATTATAACTTAAACGTAAAAGTCAATGGAAAAATATAGGTGCTACACTGAATTCTGCGTAAAAATTCCTAAAACTTTTCTACTTACATATTTTTCTATCTCTAATATAAAGCGAGTTACAAGTGCCTGGCCAAACTGACAAAACTTGAAAAACACTCTGTATTTCCAAAACGAATCAAGTTAGCCATGATTTACTTTTACTACTAAATTTGTTTCAAAAATCTAAATAAAGATTGTGCAATCAGATTTTTCAATCTCTTTTAGTTTTCGCTATACCTGCAAGGTCAACGAAATGGCGCCACCCTGTACGCATGCTGTCGTAAAACCAATAATAACCTACTCCTCTTTAGTGTGGTGGCAAAAACGGAAGAAATAACGACACAGGGAAGCTAAAAACTACAAAGTCTTGCCTGTCTAGGTATTAAAGGGGCGATGAGATCTACTCCGCCACGGAGGCAATGTTGGGCTTGCTCCCGCTCCACTTGAGCGTAAGAAGAGAGGCCCTTCTTAGTGCCTTGAGAGTAATACAGACACGCAAATTAATGTCAAAAACCTGACTGGTCACCTCAGAATACTGGAAAGTATCCAAACTGAAGCTCTGACTAAACGCACAGACACAATACTAGTGATGCGTGATTTTCGACGCCCTTTTAAAGTGGCAATACACAACCGCCAAAGCTGGAACGTGGCTCACTGGTCTGGTATACAGACGGTACGAAGATGAATGAAGAAGTGGGGGCGGGAGTCTACAGACCAAGATGTAGACTCACAAAGCTCCTAGAAAAGTCTCCCACCGACTTTCAAGCTGAAATCTAAGGTATAGATATCTGCGCAACCGAATGCGCCAAAAAGGCCTACGGAGAGCAAATATCTATATTCTATAGATAGCCAGACAGCCTTAAAGGCGTTAGCTTCATGCTGCTTTGTACTCAAGGCTTGCCTGGAAGTACCGAAAATCACTTAATCAACTGACGGGTCACGGCCCTCTGAGCTATCACCTAAAAAATATAAGAAAGACCGACAACGACCGCTGCAGGTTTTGTAATCAATAAAGCGAATCCTAGGAGCATATAATATGCCAATGTACCGAATTAACAGGCCAGAGATAAAATATGTGGAAGTAGCATTCTTGAATAGAAGATATAAAAAGGCTCGCTTCCCGAAATATCTTCAGCTTCGCGAAAGTTTCGGAATCGAGGGTATTAACTAATGTAGGGTATCCACAAAAGATCTTTTAGATCGAACTGGGAGTAGGACTAGCTTAAGCTGAACGACGCCATTCATTACAATACAGTACAATTAATACAATTGATTTTATACGTTTGATTAGGACGCGATGTCGCGCAGCTTGCGTGCCGCTATGCTCGTCGGTGCACTATGTTTTTAGCCTAAAACTGCGTCCAGACTTGCAACAATTCACTGCGCCGCTTTACGCCACATACACTTCCACAAAGCGCGGACGTGGACATGGACGGAATAATTCACGTCGTTTCAAGATCTTGGCGAATGATTTGCCGGTGACTCAGAACTTGTTGGTTTTTGGCGTCACAGAGCGCGCAAAAAGGCTGGTTAGTTTGGAAGGATGTTTGGCGAATTGTTGCAAGTCTGGACGCGGCTTAAGGAATACTATCAATTCAATATAATTTATTTTTTTAGATAAAAACATTTGGAATTGGTTTAATTTGTCTAGTATTTTATTGCAGTCTTATGGTTTTACAGATATTCCTACTTGGATGGACATCAAACGAAATTCAAGTACAGGTAAAATTACCTTTAAGAAATCATAATTATTTAAACATTTATAAACTAAAAGACATAACGATAACACACTCAATATACCATATCCTACATTTAGTTGTGTAGTTTTAATTTCAAAAGTCATTATTTACTATCTTTTTATCGTAGAGTAGTGAAATTGCAAAAGTATTATATTCCACAGAATGGCATATTCTTGATAAAGAGGCCAAGACCTTAATTTTATTTTTTATGATGAGAGCTCAGAAACCATTAAATATGACAATAGGGTCTTTTGCACCTATGACTACTCAGAAAGCACTGATGGTAAGTTTGTATATTTAATTAATTAGAGGCTTTTATTGACAAATAACAAACTGGGTTAGTAGAAAGTACCGCAACTTCTAAATAAATATATTTAAAACCACTTAATTTACTAAATTTAGTATCCAAGGTGTTTTGGACATGTAGAATTCAATAGTGATCTCGGCACTGTTGCCAGATTTCTCAGTTTTGTGCTAGATGTATTTTTTTCAGTTGGTTAATTGGAATGCCCCATTTATTTTTATTGCATAAGTAAGTTTATAAATTTTAAAATTCTGTCTTTATTAGTTGTTGAGATATGATACACTACACTTTCAGCAAAAAGTAATTTAATACCTAAATAGCTTTAAAACAGCTAAAGGTATGTTTGCAAAACTTTGCATTTGGAGTTTTTTTGGCCTGCCTAATTGATCAGTGATACAAACCTTGTTGCCAAATATTAATAGAACTGCGGCGTTATCATATCTCGCCAACTAGAAAAGATTATATTTTAAAAATTTGGGATCTTACTAAAGTTGGCACGCTCATTTTATTGCAATTAAAATAAATAGGGCTTTAAAATACGAAAAATATGACATGTAGCTCAAAACTAGAAAATCTGGCAACAATGACAGTATCACAATTCAATTCTACTTGCCCAGAAACCTTAAAATGCCAAAATTTGTAATCGCATCTAAAGTGCTTTTAGAGATATTTGAGCGCATCTATACTTTTTATCTAAAATGTGGTGTGTCATCATAGTCATATCTTAGCAGCTATTAAAAATTGAATTTTAAAAATTTGTTGGCTTATTAAATTTAGCCGGTGGAATTTATTGCAATAAAAATAAATGAATCATTCCGTAAAAAACGAAAATATATGTGTACCTTATATAGATATATATATATATATATATATATATATATATATATATATATATTAGCACAAAAACAAGAAAATCTGGCAACGGTGCCGATATTACCAATAAATTATTCATGCCCGATACCTTCCAAATACCAAATTTGGCAATTGTAGCGGTTTTAAACATGTTTGAAAGTTGCAGTTTTTTTTACTAACCCAGAAGATATTTATATACAGGGTGTCACATTAAGTTCTAAGAAAATTTAAGGGCAGATTTTACTATTGAAAATATGAAAAAAGTTTATATAAACATAGATCCGCAAATTTCTCGCTCTGGGATAATTTATCACTAGCTCAATTACATTTTATGTTCAGTGGCGTCTCAACAGGTAACTGAAGAAATATGTCTAATGAAAAATGGTTACGACACAGACTGTGTTAATGTGTGTAAATTATTGTTCTTCCTTTAGCAATAGTAGATAAAAATATAGTTTTTATGTCTCTTAACTTTTTTCATATCTTGTTTAGTTTAAGAAAAGAAAACCACTTAATTGCATATTTTTATACCATAAAAAAGCATTGTAGGAACTTTTTCTTTTAAAAATCAAATTTTATAATGTTTTATTAGCAATTTAATAACAACAATAAATACTTATTTAAATAATCCCGAACCAAAGATTATATGAAGTTTTTTCGCACTTTTTATGATCTATCTGTCCCCCAAATTTCCCTATATTATCCAACACTCTGTATATTATGGAAATTTAAATACGAACATAATTATGTTTTTTTTTACTTTTCAGCCGGTATATTAATATCCTTTTTCTAACATAAATAGCATACATATTGGTTAAAATAACAGGGTGTTTCACAATTTATCCGAAAAACTTTCGTCTTAGTTTTTGAACTACAGAGTGTTAAAATTTTTAAAAAAATGTGTTTTTTTATAATAACTTTTATACCAATTTAGATATTTTAAAAAATTTGGGGGCGCCTCCTATGTACCAAAAGCCATGTTTTGGCATACAAGAAAAAAATACCAATTGCGTGCATTAGGAGTTTAAGGTAAATATTTTTTTAAAACACAATTAAATAAAAAATTAACACCCTATAGTTCAAAAACTAAGACGCTTAGGACTATTTCATATGAAGTTTTTTTAATATTTTTATTGTAAAATTAGCCTTTAAAGTTTGTCGGATAAGTTGTAAGACACCCTGTATAAATTTTTCCGCCTAAAAATGTTTCTGATTTAAAAAAATTAAATCACTGTTTAGAAAAATATTAAATCTAATTAAAAATCTAATTTCCACAAACATATTTTTTCTTAACTCTTTATACTTTTAAAATAATTACTTTTTTATTTTAGATTATAAAAGCAGCCTATTCTTACGTCACGATAATGAAGGATTAAGCTTAATTTACCTAATATCTTAACAATGATGGATTTTTATGGAAATTTATTTACTATACGCTAATATCACTTGCATCAGCACCTAGTACTTATTAGTTTATCAGCTTTATTCGCTTAAAAAATAATAGATAGTATAATTGTGGAATTTGTTAAACATTTAGAATTCCTAATATAAGTTAAGTTTTGAAGCATAGACAAGAACTTTTTTTTGACAAAAAATTCCTAAATAGCTTATATTTCAACTTGTTTATTTTTATCTTAATTACAACTCAAGTTAACATGGAACAGCAGTACTACGACGATTCGATAATACCACCACGGACGCTTATACAAATCTCTACCACTTCGGAACTCGGGATGGGACTTTTAGGCTTCGCGATTTTGACGTCAAACCATTTTGGCGTCGGCCGTTTCGACGTCAGCCATTTTGGCTTTAGAGTATAATTAAAATAATATTTGAAAGCTATATTGTTGTTTTTCTGCTTCTAATTATAACTAAATAATTACAATGTTTATATTAAGTAAACTAAAAAAATATATTTTATCAGGGTGAAAGAGTGAAGAAAATTTTTATTCTGAAATTTGGAAAAAAATATTTATTTTCTGGTTAGCCCTCCCCCAAGAAAATCAAAAATTTGAACAGTAAATTCTCTATTGTTTTTTTTTGTAAATTTGATTAAATTTTATTGACAAATCTCAAATTTCGCAAGAATATCTGCCCATTTCTTGAAACTAGAGGCATCTGAAAATTTCGCATCTGTATCAAAGTGTTCCTCTTTGGGCCAAAAGATTTTTTTTATATAATTAAATAAGGATCCGCAATCCGAAAATTCACATCAAATATGCAAAAATTTTTTGTTTTTGTTTACACCTTTTTTATGTAGTTTGCCTGATTTTACATTTTTATATTTAAATTTATTTGACAAACTTTAACATAAATTATTGTGTTTTATTAAAAATGAGGTAAATTCTAAAACATGATTTAAAAAAATATGACACTAAAATCAAATTTTGGTTTATTTTACGTGAAATTTTAGATATGGGATCCTCATTAAATGCTAAAAACCTTTTATATTTAATATTTTGCTAAATTATTAAAAATAAAGATGGTTTTGTCTTGGTCCAATTTCACACTTTTTAGGTTTTGCAGCCCATGTACAAAACAAATTTCTTATCATAAATCTTATTTATTTAAGAAGCAAAAGCAGTTGCCAGACACGACTTTCTTGAACATTTGAAATTTTTGGTCCATTTCTTCTATTATAAAGTCCATCAGTGGATAAACTGTATGTAACTTGTTAAAAAATATATTTGCAGAATCTTGGTGATTGGTTTGTTCTGGTTGGTTATAAGAAAGTTTTTATAGCAAGAAATGTGATTTTAAAACTAAAAGATATTAAGGCTTACTTACAGGGCCGAATTTAAGGGGGTGGGGGGAGAAGCGGAGTTTATTACCCAGGGCCTTAACAAATTAGGGACCTTTACAACGAAATGTTTCGGTCTCTACGAAGTCAGACTATTACTGATTTATTGGTAAGGACCTTTTTTTGCTCTCCAATTTTTTGGGTAGAAAATTCCATTAATTTTTGGAGGGCCCCACAGCCTCATAGCCTCAGGGCCTCCAAACCTCTAAATTCGGCCCTGGTTACTTCGAAACGAAAGTGGCCGACAGCGACGTCAAAATAACTTCATCCATTTACATTCCATTTTCTAACCTTGCCCAATGTCGCGTAAGTAAGTTAATCTTATGGAAAGCCGTGTTTAGACACGGTAAGAGTTATTGACATAATATTATAATCTTCCCGCCCTGATTTAAATTATTGTTTTAAGAATTCTTTCATATCCTAAAAATATCACTAAGAGGTGGCTTTTATATTTTTAAAAAATTTGAATAAAAAAACAAATAGAGCTCCTAAATCCTTAACGCTCGGTTACACGGTCGATGGTTTGCTAGACCTGGTCTCAGGGCCCCCGCTACCATGTGTGCAAAGTGTACAAGGCACACGGGCGCCATCCTTTAGGGGCGCCAAAACCCAGGGTCAAAAATTGCAATATTAGCAATTGAACAAAAAGTTTTTGATGATATAAATTTTAGTGGTGTAAATAATAAATTTGCAACAGCAAAGTCTTGGATAATAACGCTACTACATTAGCTTTTTTTTAGTTTTCTATTGTACCTAGCTATCATTTTTGATTTTATAACGAAGTTACCTAGGAATATTTATCAGAAATATCTGCATATTTTTTAAAATATGTAAGTATTTATAAGTAAATTCGTACAGGAAAACTTCTTTATAATAAATAATTTTACAAAAGAAAGTTCTACATAGTCGAAAACCCAAAATGCAATGATAGAAAAGAAATTTCCTAAAATTGCCATAGTGAATTTCCATCAGTAGATCGGCCTGCAAACGTAAGGTTTTTACAGTGATATACGAGGTATTTTAAAAAATATGATTTTTCTTTAAAGAGGAAAGTACCTTTTATTTTTCATAGAATCGAAAATGTTAATAAAGAAGATATGTTTAGAATTAAAAGTAGCTTTTAAATAGGCTATTTGTTTTTTTAAGATTTTTTTTACATTTCTTCTGCGTTAAAGATCGTTTATGTAACTTTTCTCTGTTCTTACAGTTGTTAAGTTTTTTTACATATTACATTTCAAAATATATATACAGTCTTGTAGAAACTTAAATTTTTACCATTAAGCATAAAAATTTTGCACATTTAAATGTTATGTTTAATCCTAATCAATTTTTCTTTATAAAAATGTTCGATATTATAATTAATAAAGGTGTTATTTTCTCATTAGAAAATTAATATTTTTTGACATACCTGGTATACCACTGTAAAAATTAATATCCGATAATTGCATATTGGGTTCCAGACTATGCAGTACTTTTTATAAAGATTTTTTTATATTAATAAAAAAAAATTCATAAGGAACTTAAGTTGGCACGCTGTATTTGTAGACATTAGGCAATATTTCTATAACTTATTCGTGAAAAAGATGTGATTTTTAGTTTTGGGTTACTCTTTGGTATTTTATAAACAACTTTTCTGTACCCCGTTAATTAAATAAATGCTTTAAAATGGATGTAAAAGAATTCTATTTAATGTGTTGTGTTTTTATTCTGTTTTATTTTAATATTTTAGTCGACAAATAAATATAACTTATAAGGTTCAGTTTTTAGCTTCATTTCAAGCACCTACCTAACTATCGACCTTCAAAAAAGAAAACACGATCCAATATGTCTTAAGGGGCGCCAAATCCTTTTTTTGCACACGGGCGCCAGTAGCCCTTACGGCGGTACTGCCTGGTCTGTACTGATCCAATGTTCGCCGGTCGTGATCCGCGGTGGCCAAGTTAATGGTAGGAGAGCCCAAGAGGGGATTTCGGGATTTATTACAGCACGGCAGATTAATATACCGG
This sequence comes from Listronotus bonariensis, assembly GCA_014170235.1. NCBI lineage: Eukaryota > Metazoa > Arthropoda > Insecta > Coleoptera > Curculionidae > Listronotus > Listronotus bonariensis. The sequence continues at coordinate 67,508 of JACEGR010003903.1, read as the reverse complement.
AGTATACCTTGTACCCGGTTAAGTACCTCCACCAAATATGAGCTCCATATACAGGGCCGGTCATAAAAAACAAAAATATATCCATCAGAAATTGTCGGGCGCGTCAGATTAAGATATGGAAAGTTAATTACATGCTAAACAGGGTATATTCCACTAATCTGACAATTTGAGAGTAACGTAAAGGAAACAGAGAGCTACAAAAAAAAAACGTCAGATTAGTATTTTCGAACGTGGCTATTTTTAAATTTTAAAGAAAATAATTTAGGAATACCTATAATATATAATACGATACGACCAAAACGATTTCCACAAGCCGACATAATAATAGTATTTTTTGACATATTTAAAAGTCCATAGCCGCTTTCCCCACCGATGAAAAGGTATACATTATATAACATTTTTTTCTTTTTATCGTCTAAGCTTTGCAACCCAATAGGTTTCTAGGACGCTCGAGAAAATCCCCATTTAGCATCGTGGGCTCCCCTACTATAAGGTTTTCTAAAATTTGGTGCGCTGTCCGGTAAATCACCGACCGTGTAACATACTTGCCCTCAACGGTCTGTGATTGGCCCTCCGTAGTCTTTAGTCTGCCATCGCGTTTCGGTAAAAATTTTGAGATCAAAGGCTTGTCTGGAGAGTTTCAGCACTAGCCTAAATATTTATTCATTTTCTGGGGAAGTAGCACAGGATATTACAAAATGTTGTAAGGAAAATCCTACATCGGAAAATATGAAAAAAATTAATATAATAAATAAACATGGATCCGCAAATTACTTGTTCTGAAGATACAGCTGTTAAACTTTTAAGAAAATTTAAAATTTTATTTATATCCTAAATATACCCTATTTGATTTTGATAGAATCTAGCGGGTTTATTTGTAGCTTTTAAAACGCTTATTATAATTTAACTTGATTAATATTTCTAATCCAGTGGCGTGTTTCATATCCTTGTCCCATCCAACCCTAATAACACACAATGTTTAGAAAACGTACATCTTAGGTTCAAACGTTCAAGACTAAAAAACACTCTTTATAAAACGTTTTATATAAACCTATTAAAAACGTTTTTTAGAACCTACATAAACGTTTATATTGACCGAATTTAAATCAATAGTGAAATGAAATGATATAAAAAAGTCTCAAATAATTATTTTTACTCATTAAAAATTCTTTGATTGTACTTTTAAGGTTAAGTATAACCTTTATATCGCATAACTCTAAAGTTTGTACTTTGGAAAAAAACGAGGAGCATTACTAGTTAGGAATGTATCCAGGGAATCCTTTTAGCTAGGAACGCTCCCTCAATACTGTCTTAATTTTAAAATTTGAAAAATGCATTTGAATGTATTTTTTAAGGTTAGTGTTCCTTAATGTGCTGTTTTCCTTTAATATTTTGTGATGTACTGTTTTTTCTCTTGTTTCAGTAGTTTTATCAAACCCTACTAACTGATAATTGCTGTGCTAATGCTGGTGGAGTGCTTGTTATTTCTGTACTCTTAAGTGTAAATATACTCTTATGTTTTTAACCCTAACTGTATAATTAGATGACGGTCTTGAGAGTGACAATCATGTGAAAGAAATCTATTTTTAAATTATCTAAAAGAACCGTCAATTTTATTATTAGTATAAAGTTAGATTTACTTACGGGTACATTATAGCTAAATATGAATTGCATAAACAAACATTAAATTTTAATACAAAACTTGTTAATGCTATGAACGGTCGTGTTACGAGAGAAAATAAGAAAATGTTATACTTACGTAGTTTTCCACAAAATAAAACGTAAAACACACAGAACACAAATAAAACATTTGACATCAACTACGGCATCATTTATATTGTCTGTTGGGTAGTTGACAAGCCTGGCTCTAGTGACCACAATAAACGATTAAAGTGTATGAGACGATCAGGTTAGTCAAACATAAAGACAAGGCTTTAATAATTTTATTATGCTAAAAAAGCGATACCAGAAAAATTAAAGCTTTTTTGTAAATAAAAGATTCGACTTTATGTACAGTTTTTCAAGACGCGGCATAAGTTGCTACACAAATTTTTATGGTCCTAAAATATGTTTTTTTTTCCGAATGAGACATGGGACGGTCATGAGAATCATTAGATATAACTTTTAAATGAAAAGCTACTGTCGATAATAAAGCTTTAATAACCCTATATTTTCTTAAGTGTCCATTGTCCAGATTTATTTATGTAAATGATTATATTAAATAAACAAACAATACTTGATATTTAATTAAATATCATCTAGAGAGATAACGTATTAAAAGTTACTGAAAACCACCCTTAACGATTTTAAGACACGTTGGGGGCCCCTGTTGCCCGGGGCCCCGTATCTTTGATACGGCGCTGATCTGTACGAATTTAACAATTGCTGTATCAGCCTTCTCTCTTAGTTTTTCTTTTTCACTTGAATCGACTATTTAAACAATTCGATTTTAATATATGACATAATAAATAGCAAAACGACTATAATTAACTTAATTACCCACTAGGACAAATAAAGATTTTTTTAGATTTTTTGTACTATACAATTAATACATTTTATTTATTAATAACATATCCACTGTTGTTAGTTAAAAACTATAATTTTGGAGGGGTTTTGTTTTAATAACTTCTTTTCTTATATATATATTAGATGTTATTTTTAATTGAACAAGTACACTTTGTTTTAAGCAGTATCCTCGAGTTACTAGACGTAACCTAGACTTGAACTTACTGTGGTTGATAATATTTTTAATTTATTATATATAAAAACTAGGAAAGTTGATTTTTGTTGAACGCCTCCCCATAAAAAAATTAAGTTTCAAAAGCAAATCCTCTTTTTGTATTTGGTCTGTTAATACAATAAAATTTCATCGACAGATTCTGAGTTTTGCAAAATTATTTAACCTGTAACTGGTGAGCCGGGGTTTGTCAAACCCCATTAAAATTTCAAAGGTTTGCTGCGCTGTTAGGAGGAGTCGGGTATCGGCCACCGCTTAGGTAGCTTTCAGTCAGTTGATCGTCAGTACCGGGGTGAGACAGAGCCGGTGAAATAAATTCGGGTTTTCGTACTATTTTGGTGTAAGTTCAATTTGGGGTGTGACAAACCCCAACTCACTAAATAAGTTTAATAAAAAAACTACTTTTTTTATTAAACTTGTTATAATATTGTTTGTAGTAGTTTCTTAGAGACTTTTTTACTTGTATTCTTTAGTTTTTGGAAAAATAAATTTCATATGTTTATTAACTAGCTTCAATTAGAAATGTATATTTCTATTCTAGAACTTTACAATGTTTGCAATGTTGTGCAAAAAAAATAATTCTTCAATAATTTTCGTTTATTGTTTATTTCATATTATTCTTTAAGTCACTAAAGTCACAAAAATAATTAAAAATAATTTTCGTAGATTATTTTTTTCTTAAAAATGCTCTTTTTTAATGGGGTTTGTCAAACCCCACCTCACCAGTTACGTCTCAATAAGATGACCTCACCAGCTACGGGTTAAATTTTTCAAAAAACCATAGTCACTTAATTTTTTTACAATTTTTTTGCAGAATTTTAAGATGCCTTTAAATGGAAGAAGAAGACAAATGTTTGTACGAAATTTGTGATTTGACGATGAAAATAAAAAAAAATACGAAAAAAAATACAAAAAGAGAATTTGCTTTTAAACAAGGATTTTTTATGGGGGAATCCAAAAAATTAACTTTTTTCGCAAATTCTAAAGTTATTTTTTTACTAATATTCCTCTTAAGACCACTAGCATCTACTATATATTTGGTTTGGGTCCCATGTCCAAGTTTTTAGGTATAATAATTTGAAAATACGGTGGAAAATACGCCAGTACGTGACTCTTTACAAACAGGTAAAAATTCATCATCAAAAATTTTATTAGGCATCCCTCACCCGCAGTTTATTATAAGATAAAATGTTGTTTCAATATACTTTCTACACATTTAATATATTTATTGTAAATATTTAACATTGGCATGATTATATTGACCGTATATGGGCGACTTTAGGGGGCGGGGGCAAGACATATTAAAGGATGTTATTTTATGATTATATTCAGATTTATTGTTATTTTAGTTACATACAGTCCATATTTAGCTTTTCTGTAAATCGAGTGAACCTGCCCTCTGTACTTCATTTTAAGTGAAAAGTGTAAAACCAAGTGTAAAACTTTGTTAGTAGTCAACACTTATAAGTTTAATCGTAATCAAGTGTCTAAAAATAATACGATAACTTGGTGTTCTAATAAACAATACAAACCCAAAATTTATACTGACGGCATATGAAAGACAGGGTGTTTTAAAATCGCGAAGATTCAACTTGGAAAAATAACAAAAATATATATATTTTTTTACCGTTTACCGTTTACTCTTTTTTTTCCCAGTAATGTTAAGTGATTTTTTATCATATAATGTTTGTAATTTTAAACCACCGTTTATAATATATGGCGAATTTTATTATAGGTTTAAACATTTCAGATAGAGCACAAATTTTAAAAGAATAACTTTTTATTTAATATTAAACAAAAAAATCAGTATAATTTAGTCCATCCCTGGACACACAGTATAAGTTTTATTAAATCAGTTTATTATACTAATTAATTTATTTTATTAAAACTAACATCAAACAGAAAATAAGGGTCTATAGTAATTTCTTTAATAAAAAAACTAGACTTGTGATTTATGAGTCTTGCGGCATTTTTGCATCTGGTAGTCGAAAAACAAAAGACGATAGAATAAATATTATATAAAAAAAGATTTTGTACTTATAACATAGTACAAGAAGCACATAAAAATCTAACTAAGAATTCTTTTGATAAATTATTATTTTTATGGTAGAGGGACGCCACGCCGAAAGGGCGCCCCCTGTGGAATACTTACCATTTGGTTTTTAACACATAATTTGCATAAACATTAAAATACAAAAATTTTGTAGTAATTATTAACAATTATATATTTGTCCTTTATTTTGTAAAAGTTTTAAGTTACATTTATCAATTTAAATAATGACTAGAAAAAAAATGATTAATGTGGCCAAATATAGAATAGGTACATATGCAATACTATAAGCATCATTGAAACTTAAACTTATTTAACAAGAAACTCTTTGGAAACTTTGGTATAAAAAAGAAAGCAACAAAAATAATTGGACAAAATCACAGATCCAGGCGTCAGACTCTGGAACCAGTGTAGTTATTGTGCCCAGACCCCTCACCAACGCTGTGAGTTTCTTAAGCGAGGTTGACACGGGACTTAAATACGATGGGGAAGGAAATACCTTCGCGGGTAGCAGATTCTACCATCTGAATATACTAGGGATCAAAGAACGAACAAAGTGGGCAGTTCGGGGCCTGTCAAGTTGGACCGTATAGGGATCCATATGTGCGTCACCACGAGTTGCTCTATTGGAAACCGCCGTAAGTGGTGGAACTATAATGGACAATCCCTCAGAAAAGAAGCCATAGAAGTACCTATAAAAAAGCTATAAATCCCCCACAGGCCAACGAGATGCGAGAGAAAGCCTCTATGTAAGCGAAGGTTCATTTATGAGACGAACAGCCCCTTTTTAACTTGATTGTTGCCTTCTGATTCTTTTTTGCTCTATCAAAAGTTTTTAAATGATCAAAGAACCCAATTATGGAATAGTCCATATTTGGGTTCTATGATCTGTTCATATTTGAATTTTCCGTTGTTTATAAAGTTATATAAACCGTATTTTGTGCTTTTTTGTACAAAAAAACGTATTTTTAAAATACCTTAAAAAGTTATTGGAAAACGATAAAACAAAAGGTTACTACAGCGACAAAAGGGCTTGCAGTACTGGCATGTTACCTCTTCTACTCACGAATGAGCATAAAAAAAGATAAGCCCCTTTTATTGCTAGTGTGAGTTTCCGTTTAGAATAAATGCAGGTATTTCATATTAGGGATACTATTCCATATTTGATTACTTTCCTCTAGTAAATATTAGTTACTGGACGCCCTGTATAATTTCTAGTAAAAAATCTAAAATAATATAAAAAGTCAAGCTTAAGTAAGGTAAAATATATTAAAATTATGATTTTTCCAAAAATCCCAAATATCTTATAAACCTTTCGGTTTTGGTAAAGAGATCGCTAAGTAACTTACATTATTTTTACTCCTACAATTTAAAAATGAACTAATATACAGGGTGTTTTATTTTAAAAATCACCAGTTTAATGTGGATCTTCTTCTGGAGCACTTTATATACTGGGGAACAAATTTCAACTTTTCTTTTGTTTCCTGAACAAACCCAAGTTTTTAGATTCAACTATACCCAAGTAACTAAAAATATCTATTAAAGATTTTAGTTGGCTAGCAAAGAAAAATCAGCATTATTTTTTACAAAATTTTAATTCATAGGTATATACAGTGAACATACAAAATACAAATAGCAATAATATTGTTGATTCAACAAAAGCAATTTAATAGCACATTTTTACCATTAAATTAAAAGTTTAGTCATTCAGTTTACGCTTCTTAGCCTGCCTTTTGTAAGCAGCCTCTGGGTTATCCCTCGTAATAGACCAGCAGTAGTCGGCTAACATCTCACAGTTCCATTTTCCCTGATACCTTCTTTCCATGTTTGAAATATCCTGGTGGAACCTCTCACCGTGTTCATCACTTACAGCTCCACAATTCTCCGGAAAGTAATCCAGATGAGAATCCAAGAAATGAATTTTCAAGGACATATTGCACCCTAGGTTTTGGTAACAAGAAAGAAGTTGGGCAACCAGGTCTTTATAGTTTTCAGCTTTTATGTTTCCCAGAAAATTCGTTGCAACCATTTTAAAGGCATTCCAAGCGTCTTTTTCCTTGCCTTTAAGTACGGAATTGAATTGCTCATCTGCGAAGAGTTTCCTAATCTGGGGACCCACAAATATTCTTTCCTTAATTTTAGCATCACTGATTAAAGGGAACTTTTCTTTTAAATAACTAAAAGCACGACCTTCCTTGTTCATGGCCTTTACAAAATTTTTCATGAGTCCCAATTTTATATGAAGTGGTGGTAGTAAATTTTTTCTGCGGGAACTAATGGCGCGCTGGTTACATTTTTCTTTCCTGGCTCAAGAGACACTCTCGGAGGCCAAACTTTCCTTCTGTAGTGATCCGATCGTGCTCGACTGTCCCATTCGCAGAGGAAGCAACAGTATTTGGTATAACCTAGCTGCATTCCAAGCAAAATCGCCACAACTTTCAAATCCCCACAAATTTGCCATTTATATTTTTCGTACTGTATAGTCTCCAGTAACAGTTTTAAATTACTATAAGTTTCTTTCATGTGGACTGCGTGACCAATTGGTACCGAAGGCAACTTGTTTCCATTATGGAGTAACACAGCTTTAAGACTTACTTTTGAGGAATCAATGAAAAGTCTCCAGTCTTTTGATTCATAGTCCACATTTAAAGCTGTCATTAGTCCCTCAATGTCCCTACAGGCTACCAAATTGTTTTCCATATTAAAAAATGGTGTTAAGTTTTTCTGGCGGCTTCGGTACACTGAAACTTTTACTTCATCTTGAAGTAAATTCCATTGTTGTAATCGTGAGGCTAATAGCTCTGCTTTTTTCTTGGGTAATTCCAAATCCCTTATAAGGTCACTTAATTCACTTTGGCTTATTTTGTGGGGTTGTTTAGTGGGAAGTTCACAGACAAAATCTGAATCTTGCGAAGTGGATGGACCGGCGACATTTTCCGGCACACTACCGTTTGATTCCGTTTCATCATCATCAGAGTCAAGCGTATATTCCTAAGGTGGATTGGGCACAGACAACTCGTCATTATGGGGCACCGGGCGTATGGCGGATTGTAAATTTGGATACTTTATCGCAGACTTTTTCTTTTCGGAAAGGCCTTTTCTGATGGAAGGTGTCAAACAAAAGTAGCAGTCGGTAATGTGGTCTTTCGGTTCACGCCAAATCATAGGAATAGCAAAAGGCATCTTACGCTTTTTTCCACTTAGCCAGCCTCGCATGTTGGACGCACATTTATTGCAGCAGATATGGGGAGCTCAATTTTTATCCTGGTCTCCAACTTTGCAGCCAAAAGCCTTCTTTATTAAAGGGCTAAGAGTACGTTTTTGTTTCACAAAAGTCACTTCACCACCTATATAACAAAAATGGTCCGGCTTATTTACACAAACTCGCGACATGTTACTCAAAAAACTTTTTAATTTCTCAAATACGAACACTTCTCGATCGGTGGTTGAAACTCAACTAACACTATAGGATTTATATTACATGTATTCATAACCCTTATAAAGTACACCTGATGTAATAAAACCAGGTACTTCTAATTTTATGGTCCCATTGTCCGTTACATTAAGGGTAGGTAGATAAAATTATATTTAGCAGGTATCTATAAAACCAGAGCCAACTAAGACTTTTGCCAAATAGATTTAATAATTAATATAATAAAGTAAATAAGATTTTGGTATTTTGGTCTCGGAAACATTTTTGCTGTTCCCCAGTGAATTCCACCATCGGAGATGCAGCTAACGCTCACAACAATTCATGTACAACCCTCTTGAAGCGTTTTACGAGTTATGGACTAAGAGGAAATAACTGACAAAATTTAACATCTGGCTGACGGTCTATAACTGAAGTAACGCCAATTTAAAAGTATTTTAGGTAATTAAAAGAAGAAGGTAAAATATGGAAAATATTCAACTTATTAAAACTTGTCGACTGTTCATGATTATTGGAGGATTGTGGCAGATTCCTCTAACTGATAGGCCAATTTTAAAGAAAACATATGCTGTGTATTCAGTATTTTTTCGAGCAATTTATATAATTTTTACCCTATTGGTAATAATGGAGTCTGTGAGAATTTTGATTGAAAAAGAGGAAATTGAAACGTTTTTTCTTAGTTTGGCGGTAAGTATTATTAGATGAATAGACTTCTTCACAAAAATCAAGCAATTGTTTATAGTTAAGGGATCCCTGGACCATTTTTACAAGTCATTACTAACAAGCCAATTTTTATGCTTTATATTCAGTATTTATTCGAGCAAGCTTTATAATTTTTACCCTTTTGGTTATAATGGAGTCCATACGAATTTTGATTGAAAAAGAGGAAATTGAAACGTTTTTCTTAGTTTGGCGGTAGGTATTGTTAAGTAAATAAACTATAATAAAACCCACAGATTTCTCTAAAATAAATCTGTTTTGGGCACTCAAGAATTCAGCGATAATTTAATTTAAAAGCTTATAAAGTACTATAAGAATATTAATTTATTTATTCCGGGTGTTAACAAATTTATTACAAAAGCCATAAGTCCTAGGTCCTATACAGGGTGTTCCGAAATTCATGCATCAAATTTCAATGACATATTCTACGTCAAAAAAGCCCTAGTTTTTATATAAACATAGGTCTAGAAACGTGTACTTTTAAAGATACAGGATGTTAAAATTCCAAGAAAACAATATCATAATTTTTAAACTCCTTTATGTATTTAATTGGTATTTGGTACATTGCTTAACAGCAGCAAAGCCACTTCTTTTTATGTAAAATATTTAAAATCGCAGTAACGTCCGAACCATATTTGTATAGACTATTTTTCAAAAAAATGGTACGCCACTGCTTTTCCTAAAATAGGAATTATTTTTAAAATCGCCATTGAATTTGGAACATTTTTATTTCTGGACTTTTTCCAAAACGATGAATAGTTTTCAAATAAAAAAATAAAAACCACTTTAATTCATGACAAATTTGCGAAAATAATGACAAAAATGATAAACTTTTAGGAATTAAAGTTTAAAATCATTTTTGTGAAGTTTTTATTAGAAATTCGTTATGCATTAAAGTGATTTTAAATTTTTTGGTTAAAAACTATGTATTTTTGGGAAAAAGTTAAGAGATCAATTTTTTCCAAATTCAATGGAGATTTTAAAAATATATTTTTTAGGAAAAAGCAGCGGCGCACCAATTTCTTTTGAAAAATAATCCATACAAATATGGTACAGACGACATTGGTAATTATTTTAAATTTTTTAACATAAAAAAATGTCTTTAAAATGTCTATTAAGCAATGTACCAAGTACAAAATAAATATCTAGAGAGGTTTAAAATTATAATAATTTTTTTCTTAGAAATTTAACTCCCTGTATCTCTAAAAGGAGGTGTTCCCGGACATATGTCTGTATAGGAAACTAGGGCTTATTTTTGACGAAGTATATGCCATTTAGATTTGATGCATAAATTTCGGAAAACCCTGTAGTATTTTAGACTTATCAAAATGAGACTTCGTATAGGTAAATGGCATGAGAAGAGTAGAATTTTCGCGTATTTTTCCCTCTTAGTCACTTCTGGTTTAACCGTAAATGGCTCCAATTTTGAATTTTTTAAAGGACACTCTGTATATTTTATTATTTTTAAATTTCTAAGACAATTTTAAGTCAAAAAGTGACATTTTTAAAATTTTTAAAGCCTACTGGATTTTTTAAAGTCATTTTTAATTCTGCCTCTAGGTGGCCATGATTAAACGAAAATTAATCTAGTTAGCCTGGATGATCAGAGAGAGAAAAGAGAAAAATACAATATTAAATTTGTAGTAACTAATATAAAGGATAGAATTTAATCAAAATATTATTTGGCTTTTCTCCAAAGTAAAATTAAAAAGTTTATTTAACATTTTAAGAAAATTAAAACTTTTATACATTATGACGAACTATTCTGCTCTTACACAATATAATACAAGTTATGATTACTTTAAAAGAAATAAAATAATGAAATATTTATTATTAAGTTACTTATATTTCATTATTTTATTTGTCTTAAAGTTATCAAAATTTTATTATATTGTGTAAGAGCAGAATAGTTCTTCATAATGTATAAAAGTTTTAATTTTCTTAAAATGTTAAATAAACTTTTTATATTATTCTGGAGAAAAGCCAAATATTATTTTGTTTAAATTTAATCTCCCAGAAAACAAATAAAGCATAAAATAAGGAATAGGAATAAAACAATTTGATAAATTAATATTTTTGTGTCTAACTATAATTTTTTAAATTGCAACCATGCAACAGGGCCGTTTCTAGGGTGACTTGCGCCATGGTGAAAAAAATGTTGACCGCCCTTAGAAGAAAATTGTCAATTCAGGTATAAAAATTTTTGAAGAGCAAAAAAAGGTGTCCCCAATTTTAAAATACATTTTACTGAGTCCCTTACTCGTGTATTTTACATTCCTTTTCATTCTTCGTAATTATTTTTGAGGAGCAAAAATACCTTTGTTTTTGATATAAAGCAATTTTTATACAGTAAAAATATGGATGAAGGTGGCTTCTTATTTGAATTTTGTACTATAACGTAAGGTTGCGCGCAAGGTACCTTTTTGCACACGCGAGTCGAAAAAATTTTATGGATAATTTATTTACTTCGGACGAGTATTAACTTCTAGGTAAAAACTTGACTTATATAATATGAGCAACGCTGTTTGGTTCATCGGCAAGCAATAGAATAACAAAACAAGCACTATTAGTCACGCATGTTTACATGCCGGGATTTAGTTAGATTTTCTTTTTTCCTCACATTGCCTATATGTAATGTTATTTAACTGAACCTGTATAGTTTACTTATATTTTTAGATTTTAATTAATGCTTTAAAAATAACTGCAAAAATTATAATATACCAAAAAATAAAATTTTAATTATGTTTAAAGAAATTATTAAAGAAGAAAAATCTATATGGGAATCAAACGATCCTGATATTACTGAATCCTATAAAGAACATGTAAATTACTGTGAAACATTAGTGAGTATGCCTTAGTTTTGATTTTTATTATTAAAAAAATAGTAAATTAAATTATTGAATTAAATCTGGTTAGTAAAACTTTTAAAAATATACGATATTGATATTATATGTCAACGTCACAAATAAATGTGTATCGTATTTTTATTAATTAAGAAAAGAGAAACGTATTATTTTAGATTCGAGCCGAAGGTCTTCTTACTGTGGCAGTAGTTTGGTCATTTTTGGAACTGGGATTAAACAAAACATAGAATTTGAAAAAATTAGTAGAGAAACCAACCAAACTATAGACGCTCCCTTTTTGTATCAATTTTATTTTCCACACAAGAGGGATCATTTGGTAAGTAAATGCTGTTTTTTAAAGCTTTTAAATTTTAATTAAAGAAATAAGTAATGGTTACATATTTTAAAAATTAATATAAGCTTGATACGAAGAACACCTTGTATATTATTTTTAGGTTAGTACATACACATTAAACATTATTTTTGGATCCTCCTGCATAATATACAATTCTGTTACTAATATGATCACAACTGTGTGTATGATATTCTCAGCAACGCAACTGAAAATGTTACAAATAAAGTTGTCTAAACTATTTAAAATATCCAAAGAACAACATGGCGGCAACGTTGTGGTGACTTTAAAAACTTTTATTGTACAACATCAGCGTCTCATAAGGTAAGAAAGTTCTTGATTGGTTATTTGGTTAGTTAAGGCAGAGTTGGTGCATGTTTGCACTGCAGCTTGTTGACTTATGTGCTCTCCTCTCTTGTCACAAAATACCTCTTCCTTAATCAGGTGTATCAAATTTTCGGCCAAGATGTTCATGCTGAAGAGCATTTCCGCTATTAGTATTCCCAAACTAAGAGCATTATTCTTTTAACTCTGGTTTTATTTTATAGTTAAATATATCTTAATTGGTAAGGGACTATATCCACCCTAGATAGGCGGCGTTAGCGCCTTTAGACACTAAGCCGGTTTTCACAGATAAAGAGATAAAAAATTATACGAAGCCTTTGAGTTTGCCTACTATCCCCGTTCTCTGAGTATGAAAGGTTTCATTTGACTCCAGACACTTCGATAGCGTTGGTCCGTCGCCCGTCTTCCGTCTTTCGCTAATATGAAAAGGCAGTTATTCAACCTATTGGCCATCTCCGCCCATTGCTACGGTCTTAAAAACATAAAGTGTGTTTTACTGAAAACGTTCATTTATTCAAAAATTAAGCATACCTTAATATAAACAGTAGATTAAAGCAATTAATTCCGTTTTTATTAAATACCTATATGTTACTGACAATATTCACATTTGCTTAGGTGGATGGGGCTGCCCGGACGTCCCCTACTTATATCAAAAATTAAGGGTTCTCCAATATTTAGGTCTTTAAATATTTACAATAACTTTTATTTACTCCAATAACTTACAACAAGTATTTTATTAAAGTATTTTATGCTTTATTTGTTTTCTGGGAGATTAAATTTAAACAAAATATTATTTGGCTTTTCTCCAGAATAAAATAAAAAGTTTATTTAACATTTTAAGAAAATTAAAACTTTTATACATTATGAAGAACTATTCTGCTCTTACACAATATAATTAAAGTTATTATTACTTTAAAAGAAATAAAATAATGAAATATTTAATATTAAGTTACTTACAATACAAAGTCAGTTTTCTAACAAGTTTATCAGTAAGTTTTTAGGTAAACTGTTTACCACATTTTTGGTAAACTATTTACCACATTTTTGAGAGGCAATCATGGGCCCAGTTCTCGTCTGGCGTCTTGTTAAGATTTTATTTTATTGGATTAAAATAATTTCAACCGAGTGCTAATGAACCTTTGTTTATAGATTGAAACCTTTGTATTGTAAGTAGCTTAATATGAAATATTTCATTATTTTATTTCTTTTAAAGTAATAATAACTTTTATAATATTGTGTAAGAGCAGAATAGTTCTTCATAATGTATAAAAGTTTTACTTTCTTAAAATGTTAAATAAACTTTTACTTTTATTCAGGAGAAAAGCCAAATAATATTTTGTTTAAGTATTTTATTCTATTATTCGTTTTTCTTGTCTTTCCCCCTGAACTAAATCCTGGCTACTCTTGCCTACTCCCTGATATAGAAATTAATATGTTGTATTAAAAGTGACTTAATTATTTTTTTACTATTAAAGCAGTTTTACATTTTAGTTTTGTGGAGAACCTGAATGAATCCATAAAAATATAATTTTAATGGAGTTTGTTCTTAGTTCTTTAGATTGTGCATCAGCGGCCACTCAAGTAACCAAGGTAAAAATAAAAGTTTTTGTAAAAAACTTAAGTAAATAATTAAATTATTTTATAAGATTTTAAAGAGTTAAAATAATAATATAATATTTTGTCATCATGGTTATAATCGAAGTGTTAATTCAGCTAGATAGTCTGGTCAACATGTACCTTTTTGGGTAAAATCTTTCAATATTCTGCAAAAATTACGATCGGGGTGTCATTCGATCCGGAATAATGTATAAAAAGTTTAAGGAAAAGTCTCGAAAGAGGCCGATAAAAATTACCAAAGTTATAAACAATAAATGAAAAAAGTAGGGGTTTGGTTTTTCTTGAATATCTTAAAAACTATAAAAGATATTTAAAATTTAAAAAAGATTTAAAAAGAGGAAGAAATTTCCTAAAAAAGTCCTACCTGCTAAAGGGTTCTTACTTGTATTTATCATATTAAAAAAGTAATTCATTATACCAAGTACTATAAAAGTTATTTAATAAAAACCGATTTTCAGCGGCGTCCTTTAAGGGCACATAACTCTGTAAAGAGGGGCTTTAGGGAAAAAAATATAGAAACTTGTCACATTATTTTCACGTGTTCTATATGAATCCGAGAGATTGTCCACATGTACTGGGCACAATGTGTTGCTATAAGCTTAGATTATGTGACGCAGTTTAAGCATATCATTTAAATGTATGTAAATAGTAAGGCTAAAAACATAGTGGTGCGAGGAGGATAGCGGAGCACAAGCCGCGCGACATCGCGACAAAATCAACCGCGTAAAATCAAATGCATTCGTACATAGTCATGCGACGAGTTTGAGCGACAAACTAGTCGCGTTACTATGTACATGGTGGCGCCTTTTCGTTGACCTTGCAGGGTATACCGAAAACTAGAAGCGAAATATCTGATTGCCCAATCTCGATATCAATTTTTGAAACCAATTCAATGGTAAAAGTAAATCATGGCTAACTTGATTCGTTTTGAAGATACAGAGATAAGTTTTGTCCTATTGGCCAGGCACTTGTAACTCACTTGATATTAGAGATGGAAAAAATAAAAAAAAAGTTTTAGGGAATTTTACCTAAAGTTCAGTGGCGTACCTATATTTTTTCATTTACTTTTATAAAAACTTATGACACAAAGTTGTTTTTTTTTAATGGAACACCCTGTATATTTTATTACCAATAGAAAGGTCGATTTAAAAGACGTAAAGAAATTATCAAATTTGATATATTTAATTGGTTAAAGTTTCTGAATTATAGCCATTGTCAGTCCTGCATATTGTATTACCATTAAAAGGCATTTTAAAGACCTTTATGAATTTACATATATATACTATTTTTAAGATTTATACGGTCATATTTCCGAAACTGTAAGGGATAAATGTATCAAATGTGGTATTTCTTGTAGCTTTCAAGGAAACCTTTCAACTGATGATAAAATATACAGGGTGTTTCATTAAAAAAAAACAAAATGTGTTATAACCTAAAAATAAAATTCAACGTAAATATTTGAAAATGGAAAAAATATAGGTACTCCACTGAATTCTGCGTAAAAATTCCTAAAACTTTTCTACTTACATATTTTTCTCTTTAATATATCTCTAATATAAAGCGAGTTACAAGTGCCTGGCCAAACTGACAAAACTTGAAAAACACTCTGTATTTCCAAAACGAATCAAGTTAGCCATGATTTACTTTTACTACTAAATTTGTTTCAAAAATCTAAATAAAGATTGTGCAATCAGATTTTTCAATCTCTTTTAGTTTTCGCTATACCTGCAAGGTCAACGAAATGGCGCCACCCTGTACGCATGCTGTCGTAAAACCAATAATAACCTACTCCTCTTTAGTGTGGTGGCAAAAAACGGAAGAAATAACGACACAAGGGAAGCTAAAAAACTACAAAGTCTTGCCTGTCTAGGTATTACAGGGGCGATGAGATCTACTCCGCCACGGAGGCAATGTTGGGCTTGCTCCCGCTCCACTTGAGCGTAAGAAGAGAGGCCCTTCTTAGTGCCTTGAGAGTAATACAGACACGCAAATTAATGTCAAAAACCTGACTGGTCACCTCAGAATACTGGAAAGTATCCAAACTGAAGCTCTGACTAAACGCACAGACACAATACTAGTGATGCGTGATTTTCGACGCCCTTTTAAAGTGGCAATACACAACCGCCAAAGCTGGAACGTGGCTCACTGGTCTGGTATACAGACGGTACGAAGATGAATGAAGAAGTGGGGGCGGGAGTCTACAGACCAAGATGTAGACTCACAAAGCTCCTAGAAAAGTCTCCCACCGACTTTCAAGCTGAAATCTAAGGTATAGATATCTGCGCAACCGAATGCGCCAAAAAGGCCTACGGAGAGCAAATATCTATATTCTATAGATAGCCAGACAGCCTTAAAGGCGTTAGCTTCATGCTGCTTGTACTCAAGGCTTGCCTGGAAGTACCGAAAATCACTTAATCAACTGACGGGTCACGGCCCTCTGAGCTATCACCTAAAAAATATAAGAAAGACCGACAACGACCGCTGCAGGTTTTGTAATCAATAAAGCGAATCCTAGGAGCATATAATATGCCAATGTACCGAATTAACAGGCCAGAGATAAAATATGTGGAAGTAGCATTCTTGAATAGAAGATATAAAAAGGCTCGCTCCCCGAAATATCTTCAGCTTCGCGAAAGTTTCGGAATCGAGGGTATTAACTAATGTAGGGTATCCACAAAAGATCTTTTAGATCGAACTGGGAGTAGGACTAGCTTAAGCTGAACGACGCCATTCATTACAATACAGTACAATTAATACAATTGATTTTATACGTTTGATTAGGACGCGATGTCGCGCAGCTTGCGTGCCGCTATGCTCGTCGGTGCACTATGTTTTTAGCCTAAAACTGCGTCCAGACTTGCAACAATTCACTGCGCCGCTTTACGCCACATACACTTCCACAAAGCGCGGACGTGGACATGGACGGAATAATTCACGTCGTTTCAAGATCTTGGCGAATGATTTGCCGGTGACTCAGAACTTGTTGGTTTTTGGCGTCACAGAGCGCGCAAAAAGGCTGGTTAGTTTGGAAGGATGTTTGGCGAATTGTTGCAAGTCTGGACGCGGCTTAAGGAATACTATCAATTCAATATAATTTATTTTTTAGATAAAAACATTTGGAATTGGTTTAATTTGTCTAGTATTTTATTGCAGTCTTATGGTTTTACAGATATTCCTACTTGGATGGACATCAAACGAAATTCAAGTACAGGTAAAATTACCTTTAAGAAATCATAATTATTTAAACATTTATAAACTAAAAGACATAACGATAACACACTCAATATACCATATCCTACATTTAGTTGTGTAGTTTTAATTTCAAAAGTCATTATTTACTATCTTTTTATCGTAGAGTAGTGAAATTGCAAAAGTATTATATTCCACAGAATGGCATATTCTTGATAAAGAGGCCAAGACCTTAATTTTATTTTTTATGATGAGAGCTCAGAAACCATTAAATATGACAATAGGGTCTTTTGCACCTATGACTACTCAGAAAGCACTGATGGTAAGTTTGTATATTTAATTAATTAGAGGCTTTTATTGACAAATAACAAACTGGGTTAGTAGAAAGTACCGCAACTTCTAAATAAATATATTTAAAACCACTTAATTTACTAAATTTAGTATCCAAGGTGTTTTGGACATGTAGAATTCAATAGTGATCTCGGCACTGTTGCCAGATTTCTCAGTTTTGTGCTAGATGTATTTTTTTCAGTTAGTTAATTGGAATGCCCCATTTATTTTTATTGCATTAAATTGGATGGATAAAATTAAGTAAGTTTATACATTTTTAAAATTCTGTCTTTATTAGTTGCAGATCAAGAGGAAGAGGACAAATTTTTGCAACAGTTCGTTTGTATATACCATTAGCAGTCTTAACGGTCACTACACGTACTTGTCCATCGTTACCAGGATGCACATCAATGATCCTACCAAGGATCCATTTACATGGTGGAAGATTGTCATTTTCATAACAACCAGAGTTCCAATTTGGACATTGGATTTGCCGACTTTCCATTTGCTTCTTTTCTGTAGACTGGATAGATAAAACTGAGACCATCTTTTCCAAAAACTTTGGTTTAATTGTTGAAGCAACTGGAATCTGGATAATCTGTTCATTTTTACATTTTCTTCAAACAGAGGATCTGGGGGCGTGGTTAGTGACTGGCCAATTAAAAGGTGAGAAGGAGTTAAAGGTGTGAAATCATTAGGATCTGAGGACATTTGGTACAAGGGTCTGGAATTTAAAGTAGCTTCTATCTGCACAAGTAGCGTAGAATACTCCTCGTATGTTAAAACAGAATCCCCAATAACTCTAGATAAATGATATTTTATTCCCTTAATATTAGATTCCCACAACCCTCCAAAATGTGGACTATTCGGGGGTATAAAGTGCCAAGTAATCTTTTCTTGCGCACACAGTTTAACAAACTCATCTTGAGAATTCTCAAGAAATGCATACAATTGTTTAATCTCTCTCTGAGCTCCAACGAAGTTGGAACCATTATCAGAATATAAATGACCGGGCGTGCCTCGTCGGGCAGCAAACCGTCTAAAAGTTGCGATGAACGCTTCACTTGTCAGGTCCGTTACTAACTCAATATGAACACATTTTGTTGCAAAGCATATAAATAAGCAAATATATGCCTTATAAGTTTTATAAGGACGACCTTTTCTATCGCGTAAAATTATAGGTCCGGCATAGTCAATTCCGGTAACAGAAAAAGGTTTTGAAATTTCGACTCTATGTTTAGGCAAATCTGCCATCATTGAATTAGCTATTTTTGGTTTGATTCTGAAGCACCTGACACAATTTCGTACAATCATTTTTGCAACATTCATACCTGAAGTAGCCCAATAATTTTGTCGCACAGAAAATAATAAAAGCTGAGGACCAGCGTGTTGTAACTTTAAATGCTCCGATAAAAATATTAATTTAGTAAGTTGATGCTTACCATCTAAAAGCAAAGGATGCTTTTCATTAAAAGATAGCGAAGAATGCTTTAATCTCCCCCAACCCTTATTAAACCATCTGAATCAAGAAAGGGGTTTAAAGAGAGTAATCTATGTTTTTTAGATAAATCTTTATTATTTTTCATAATATAAATTTCACTACTAAAACTCTCATTTTGAGCCATTTTAACTAGACAACGCATACTATTTTCTAACTCTAAAACTGTAAGAGGTCCTGTCACTTTGTTGTCTACTTTTTTAAGATATGAAATAAATCGTAAACAATAAGCGAAAACTCTTTTAAGTTTATTCAGTGACGAAAATCGATCAAAAATAAGAAAAGGAGTTGAAACAGTCGTAAAAACATTGCAAGTTTTTCGAATCTCCGGAATGTCATTGGTTTGTATAGGTCTAAATTCTCTTGGCCAATCAGCCTGTTCATACAAAAACAAAGGTCCGTCCCACCACATTTTACATTGCAATAAATCATCTGGATATACACCTCTAGATGCAATGTCTGCGGGATTATCCTTTGTGTTTACATAACTCCACATTTTTACATCACATAATTGTTGGATTTCTGCAACTCTGTTGCTTACAAAAACTTGAAGTTTATTAGCATCCGTACTCAACCAGCTTAGAACAATTTGTGAGTCACACCAATAGAATGTCTTGAATTTACAGGTAAAAGAATCACACACATTTTTCATCAAACGAGCAAGCGTCAAAGCTCCACAGAGCTCTAATCGAGGCACAGTTAATACTTTTACTGGTGCAACTTTTGTTTTAGAACAAAGTAATCGAACATAAATTCTGCCAGTACTATCAATCGTACGAACAAACACCACAGCACTATAAGCATTCATACTTGCATCGCTAAACCCATGTATCTCAACATCAGTTGGTTGACTACACATTACAAATCTAGGTATTTTTAATTCGTTTAAAACACACAATCGTGATTGAAAATATTCCCATTTTTTACTCAATTCAAAAGGTACACAGTCATCCCATTCTAACTTTTCAGACCATAATTTTTGTATCAAAATTTTAATTAAAATTATACATGGACTAGCAAGTCCTAAAGGATCGTATATCCTAGCAATGTTGCTAAGTAAATGTCTTTTAGTAATAGGATACTTAATAGATGTATCTAAAACTTTATATGATAACTCATCTGACTGACTTAACCATTGAATTCCTAAGGTTTTTATCCTATCATTCTCACCTAAATCTAGAATGCTAAATGCATCTGATGTATCCTGTAACCCATTTAATATTTTAGTACTGTTTGATGCCCATTTCCTAAGGGAAAAGGAAGCAGACTTTAATATGTTTGAAATCTGGTTACACATAACTATTCCCTGATCTTCATCTGTAAAACCCGTAATTAAATCGTCAACATACATATCTTTATCAATTATTCTACAAGCTTCGGGATAATCATTTTTATTTTCATTAGCTAAACTTTTTAAACATTTAATGGCCAAGTATGGAGCACTGGATGTTCCATATGTAACAGTTTGTAATTCGTAAATAGAAATTTCTTTTGAAGAATCATCGCGCCATACTATGTTCTGTAAAAATCGTTCATCAGGATGTATTAAAATTTGTCGGTACATTTTCGCAATGTCCGCAATCACAACAAATTCGTGTTGTCTAAATCGTAAAATTATTTTGAATATATCATTTTGAATCGGCGGCCCAGGATACTGAATATCATTTAACGACTTTCCTGACTTCGTTTTGACCGACGCATCAAATACAATTCTGACGTCAGTAGTAAGACTATCTTCGCGCAAAACGGCAAAGTGGGGCAAAAAACATCTAAACATATTAATTGATTCGGGTTTTGTTAATTTTCTCATATGCTCTAATTGAGCATACTCATTCATAAAAGAAATATATTTAGTTTTTAACACATCATTACTTTTTAATTTATTTTCCTGAACTAAAAATCTTTTTACCGCCAAATCTTTCGATTCTCCTAATTCTGATGCTTTACATTTTAAAGGAAATCTTACTACAAACTTGCCAGAAATATCGCGAGAAACTGTTTCATTAAAATAGTTTTCACATATTTGTTCCTCTTTGGACAGCTGTGATTCCCCGTGAATCTCTTCAATTGCCCAAAATTTTTGAAGCTCATCATTTAAAATAAAATTACAACTTACTTGTTTTTTAACTGGGTAATTTATCGAACCTGACACAACATAGCCAAAAACAGTGTTTATTAAATATGGTTGGTTTTTTCCTAAATTTATTCTACCTTCTTGCAAAATGTCCCAAAATAAGTCTGCACCTATCAGAATATCTACTTTTCTAGAAATGTTAAACGAAGAGTTGGCCAATACTACATTTTGCGGGATATGCCAATTAGAAATGTCAATTTTATGTGAAGGCATGTTATCCGTAATTTTTGGTACTACTAAACACATTAAATTGGCACTAAAATCATTAACATTTGATTTAATTAATATGTCACATTTTGCCTTTATGTTTGAATTGACCGTATTAATACCCGAAACTGTTATGTCAGTTTTATGCAAGGCTAAATCTAGTTTTTACAAAAATTCTCGGAAATAAATGAGCTCTGACTACCAGAGTCTAGAAGCACGTGTGCTTTATGCCATTGTCCTATCCTATCTTTTACATTAATTATTGCTGTTGACAGTAACACAAAATTTTCATAAGCATTTTGAGCACATATTATAGAAGACCCATTAAATGATTCATTGCTTTCTTTATTTAACGCACAGTCATTCTTTTTTCATGCTGCATGTTAGACTCATCATTCTTATCATCAGCTACACGGTTTGGACCTTTTTTATGATGTAATAAAGAGCTATGTTTCCCTGAACAAAACTTACACCCTTTTGCCTTACACTGTGCACTATAATGCCCAATACATAAACAGTTTACACACATTCTCATTTCTTTCACTTTTTCCCATCTTTCAGGAACCGATAATTTTAAAAATTTACTACAATTATAAATCAAATGTGGCTCTTTACAAAAATTACATTTTAAACCTGCTTGGTTATTACCCTCATTAATCACAAATGAATGACGTTGCCTTCCCTTGTTATCCCCTCGACTATCACAAAATCGAAAATCTCTAGTCTTAGAAAAATTATTCATTTCCAATGTTTCCAAAAATCAGACCTATTTTTCAAAAATTCAAAAAAGTTACTCAAAGAAGGTAATGTCTTTTCATTTCTTGATTGCTCCCATTCACGGTTTGTATTTTTATCGAGCTTTTGAGAAATCATATAAATAATTAGGGCATCCCACTGATCTGTAGGAAGTTTTAAAGTTTTTAATGCTCTAAGATGCTTATTTACGGAATCTATTAATTTACGTAAACCACTAGAGGATTCTTTCGTTACACATTCAATCTCAAATAATGATTTTAAATGGTTATTCACCAATAATCTTGAATTGTCAAACCTATCACACAACAATTCCCAAGCATCATTATAATTATGCGCTGCAAACTCTAAACTTTGTATAATTTTTAATGCCTCATCACCTAAACATGATCTTAAATAGTGATATTTTTGAATTTCTGATAAAGAAACATTATTATGAAACAAGGCCTCAAAGGTGTCTTTAAATTCAAGCCACTTATTAAACTCACAATTAAATGTAGGGCATTTAATCGGTGGTAGTTTTATGGCACCCAAGCCATTATTCATAGAATTAAAATCATTTACATCATTATACACGCGCGATGTCCTACTATTTCTAGAACTAACCGAGTTGTTATCAGAATTAAAATCATATTTCTCTAAAACTTTCTTAGCTTTGGCTAAAATATCCGTATAAGTATCTGTAAATTCAGTTCTTTCACCGTATTGTACCTCAAGTTGCTCCTCGGAGCATGCTAACTCAATTTCAAGCTGAACTGCCTCAAATTCATTGTCTAATTGTTCGAGCTTTTCTACTCTTATCTGAAGTTCCGTAACTTCTTTACTTTCTAACTCCTTATTAGCCAAAAACCTGACATGTAAAGGTTCAAAATATTTCAAAAAACTAGTCAGTTTAAATTTAACCGTACCGCGCTTTCTCGTTAAAGTATTCATTTCTGTCATTTTGCAAATCAAATCTAAATATAAAATTTCAAATAATCAAATTACATTCAAATTTTATGGATCCAACTTAATCCGATCTCAAAAAAGAGCATTATTCAAAATTTTAATCATATACTAATCATACACCCCTCGTAATCCACACTTTTATAACAATTAAGGTGCTTATTAATCAAGAAATAATAAAACAGCTACTACCACTGCCACATACTAGTACCTATTAATTTTACTCATAAATTTTAAGCCAAAATTTGCTTAATAATCACATCAAGGTACTAAATTATAAATCAAATCATAAAATCAAAATAATTAAACTGCAAAATATCAAATTCTACTCAGTGATCGCCTAATCTTAACAATTCCAAGAAATATCTACAGTTAAATCAAATTTCTTGGCTGCAAGAATGCACAATTTTAACTAATCAGTAATAATCAATAATCAAGTTTACTTTACCCTTATACTTAAATAATCAAATTAAATCGATAATCATACTTGTGCAAACAAATCACAATAATTCCAGAATAGGAAATAATCAAGGATAAAGCAAAATTATAAGGAAAAAATTGGCCTACTTGTTGCTGCTGTTAAACCACAATGGCGATCCTAAACTTCACATTCCATTCTCATCATTTACATATTAATCCGGCTTCTAAGGACCATTTTATGGGCTGGCGTTGACTCGCCTCTTCAACATAGTGGACTGTATAATCATTAACACATTTGTAACATTTTAAAACATTTATTTTTTACAATAAATCAAATAATTAACATGAAAAATTACAAAGATGCAGTTCAACAACGTCTTTCGTCAAAAAGCCGCGATCGCGCCGTTCCACCCGCTCAGCTGTTCTCCTTTTGGCGGTGCATTTGCGACGTTGCACGATTTTGTCCAAAATTAAAGCTACATTTACTAAATTTGGTATCTAAGGTGATTTGAAAATGTAGAATTAAATAGTGATATCGGCACTGTTGGCAGATTTCCCAGTTCTGTGCCACACATATTTTATTTAGTTTTTTAAATGGAATGTCCCATTTACTTTTATTGCATTAAAGTGGACGTATTATGTTTAGTTCGTTTCTAAGTTTTTAAAATTTTCACTGTCTCTATGTTGAGATATGATACACTACGTTTTCAGCACAAAGTAATTTAGGGCCTAACTTAGAGTTTCTTTATGAGAAGGGGTTTAGACATAAGCAAGACCGGTAACAGCTTTTGTCAGGGACGTGAGGGTGTGAGAATTACG
This sequence comes from Listronotus bonariensis, assembly GCA_014170235.1. Classification (NCBI taxonomy): domain Eukaryota; kingdom Metazoa; phylum Arthropoda; class Insecta; order Coleoptera; family Curculionidae; genus Listronotus; species Listronotus bonariensis. The sequence continues at coordinate 43,119 of JACEGR010003903.1, read as the reverse complement.
ATTTCGGTTGGCAGTTCTGTTCAAAGTTGGTAGCATTATCAGCTGATGACAGAGTCGTGCCTTGTCGAAGCTTTGTTTGGTAAAAACTGTGGAAATTTGCCATTTTCATTTTGGTTGTATATTTTGCAAGGATTTCCAGTTGTTAATGTTTTTGGTTAGTTTAGAGACTTCACATATTATTGGTTCGGACTCGTTTTATTTTAGAGATTTTGATAGTGTTTAGTCGAATAGTTTTCAGTCATTCGTGTTTTATATACATATGATACAGATGAGTGTCCGCTAATTAATGGTACACAGAAAAACCACGGATTTCTTATGCGAAAATACCCATTTAGGATTTAAACAAACATACCTATATCCAAAAGTTAATGATAAGGAAGATACGGGGTGTTAAAGGGATATAAATATTTTTATTCATGCATTTCGATAATTTCTGATATGTTTTAAACATTTTAATAAAACTCAGTATCAGGAGTTTTTAGCTATCAGCTATTTATATCTGAGCAGTTCGTAATTATAGCTAATACGATGTTATTGAAGGTACATACTTTCGGGTGCACTGAACAACTAAAACGTGAATACCTTAAAAGCGGTTGTCAAGACCGATTCTTACTAAGTATACCTTTTTGTGCAGAAAGCATAGAGTTATTAGCTTACTAGTTTACATACATACAGAGTAGTAACAAAAAAATTGGAGTAGTTTTAGAGAATTTATAAATAGTGTACCCATCGCCCTCTAGTCTACCACACAAAAATTAATATTCGATCTGAAAAGCTAATGTTTAAAAACCCCTAGATACCGTTTTATTAAGATATTTTAAAAAGGGGGGAACAATTATCGAAATAAATTTACTTTTTCTTTTTACTATGACACCCCCGTATCTTCCTTATTATAAACTTTTGGATATTAGGTATGTTTGGTTAAATCTTAATATTTTGGCATAAGGAATCTGTGGTTTTTCTGTGTACCATTCATTAGCGGACACCCTGTATACAAAGCTTTTAAAATGGTTTTTGACTTACGGAACCATGGAAAATGTTTTGCTCTGCCAGGTACCTCATCGTCCTGTTGTCGCTTTGATAATTTTTAATTTTCAACATTTAAACCACATTTATGTTTTTGTTTTAAGTTATGCCTATTAAAATAATCCAATAAATTTTGTTTACAACATACAGTTCTTTTTTGTTTTCTCCTTAATTCTACGCCACTGATCTGCCTAAAATCAAACATGGCCGAAAATGGCCCGATTTGACGTCACAGCCGCGCTAGCCAATATGGCGAATGTCGTGACCTTATCTCATCAATCGACTTTGGCCTAACTATCTTCAAAACCGCTAAAGCTGTATTTACGAAATTTTGTATATTTGATACTGGTAAAGATTTAATTTTGAATATTTGAAATCTTCCTAAATTTGGCACGCTCCTTTTATTGCAAATAAAGAAATTGGGCATTTCATTTAAAATACCGAAACTATTACATACAGCCCAAAACTGTAAAATCTGGCAACAATGACAGTAGCACTGTTTAATTCTATTTGCCCAGAAACCCTTAAATGCAAAAATTTGTAAAAGCAAATTAAGTGGTTTTAGATACATTTGAATTAATATTGCAGTATTGTAGAGAGTCCCATAATCTTCAATAATTAAAGCTAGAAAATGTATAAAAATACGAGAGAGCCTATGTCCAACCGACAAAAAAATTATTGGATACAACCCTATTTAACCAAAAAGTTTTGTTCGAAATCGCTTGACTTGATCAATATCGGACAGGAATAGCGTTTTTAAGCTAACGATTTAAGCTATTCAAGAATGCTATTTTTGTTCCTGATATTATACAGAAAGTAAGAATAATTAATACTATTGTGTAAGGGTTAGTCCGCCTCTGGCGAGCTAATAAAGACAAATGTTTTACAATACTACCATTTTAAGGAGTTCTAACTTGTATTTATCTTATTTTGAAATTATTTTATTATACCATTACCAAGTACCTACTAAAAAAGTAATTCGAAAAAATCAATTTTCAGTGGCGTCCTTTAAGAGCACATATCTCTATAAAAAGGGACTGTAGGCAAAAATTTTATAGAAACTTGTCACATTATTTTCATGTTGTATGTGTATATATATATCCGAAGATTGCCTTAATATTCTGATTAAATTGGCCGACATATCATAATAGATATTTTTTATCCAATATTGTTGAATAGTTATATTTCACAATATATTTAAATAAACAAATTCTAGCTGCACATAAAGGATTTAACTATATTAGCTGCATTGATACCAATCCCTAAAGAAGTAAAAAATATATATTTGCAACCATGTATGTTTGGATGGTACTTTATTGGGTACATGCCAAGTGGTACAAGTATAAAACAAACAAGTAACCTACTCTATTTTTGCGTAAAACTGACTTTTTGACTGATTTTCGTCGGAGGTTATTAAATGGCATAGGTTTCCAATAAAAGAAAACATTGGCATGCATTCGTTTTTTAAAATATATGGGTGGCAATGTTAATTTTTGATTTTGTCAGTAAAAAATATTGCATTAATATTATCTAAAATTGAAAAGGCTCAGTCAGTCAGTAGTCTGCAGAATAGAGGAAGGATATAGATGGGTTTAGAGGTAATTCATTCTGAAAGCAATGCTGCAAAGTTCACAAAAAGTGATAAAGTAAACAAACCTTTTAAAAGCACATAGCCTTTGACAGAGTCTGGTGACAATTTTAAAAAAAAACAATATTGCTATAACACGTATCACGTACTTTAAAAACTCCTCCTATTTCGCCTCCCTGCCATAAAACCTGAAGGGTGTCTTTAAAAAAATAGAAACGTGTCGGGTTTAATATTTATTGCTTCAATAATTCATTGTTCACAAAAATATTTGTTTACATTATGATTTTTTGCCTACTTTGCGGCATCGCTCCCAGAATGAATTATCCCTGACTCATACTATACGTTTGTACTTAAGAGTTTTTATTTATTTTAATTTAATTTATTTACATCTACATAATATGTTCACGCTTGCTCACATATTTTAAAATGTTTAACATAAATAATTCTCGTGACTGGGATAACAAAAACAGTGTACAACACAATATATTACATTTAAAATAATTGGCATCCTAAAATATCAATTTAAATTTAAAGTAAAATATTCAACTTGTTGAGACAAATTATTATTTTTTAAAAATATTTTAAAAGCCACCTAATACACTCTTCCACTTTAAAAAAGTTTATCGAAGCGACTGTCGCCATATTAATTAAAAATGTTTTCTATACCGTTATTTTAAAGAAATAAAATAAAATAAATGTATATTTGTAATTTATCGTTGTTTATTTACACCTTATTTAGTGGACCGGGCCAAAAAAAACCAACATTTTTTTTCTAACGGTACTGCAAAAATATTGTTTATGACGACGAAAGAAAAAATCCTGACATTTTCAGCCCTTAATATTAACCTTAAGAGGTGCACCATTAAAATAATTGATTTTTCATTAATTGTTGCATTTTTTATACAAAATCTCGGAATCAGTCAATCCTTAACCTTTGTCCAATTAATACTCTTAAGGTAAATTGGATTCTCTACAACAAAGCTCTCGTAGTAAATTTCCGTAGAACAAGCGGTTTCCTTGTAATCGCGCCTTATACATTAATTTTTATTTTTTTTTTGTTACTTAGATTCTGTATTTGGCCCCAGTGTGCGGCGGTCTATTTTAAAAATTGGTAGCGAACGTGTTAAATTCTGTATTTTTTAAACTACTATAAATATCAATATCTTTATAAAACAAATAATTGTTCTTACTTCAAATTAAAATTTATTTTAACATTGAATAACTTTTAAAGGTATTAATTTATTGAAAAAAGTTAAGAGACCTTTATTGCAGAGCATAAAATTTCCCTTTAGAATAATTATTTATTTTATAAAGATATTGATATTGATAAAGTAATGAAAAACTAAGAATATGAATTGGTCGAAGGTTCGGGAGATTTTGTATAAAAATGCAACGATTGTTGAAAAATGAATATTTTAATGGTGTACTTCTTAATGTTAATATCAAGGGTTGAAAATTTCAGGATACTTATTTTTCGTCGTCATGAACAATATTTTTGCAGCACTGTTAGAAAAAAATTGTTTGTTTTTTTGGCCCAGCCTATTATACAGCGTATCTTCGGAAGTCCATATTAAATGGTATATAAAAAGTACAAATTTAAGTAGTTTCCGATTATCTATCTGACTGCATTCCTGTTATGTGAAATTTAAGAATACAAATCTTACTTGCTAACTTCGTTTATAGCAGCTAAACAGCTATTTTGTCTAATTTTTTGAAAATTTGGAGCAAGGCGAGGTCCCTCCCGAGTTGATCTGCATGTTTGAATTTTCAAATTCCCAAAAAAATTACACAACTTGTTTATGAGGTTGACCTGTATATTTTAAAGGTACCCTTTATGACGTAAATTATCATTACGAACAGAAAAGCTCCTAGGTATAAATATATTCTATTTTGTTAAATAAATAAAAATATTTTTTTTTACATTTTGATAAAATATTTAATTTTAAAGGTATTTAAATTTTACAGTAAAATCTGTTTCCAAGGACATACTCCCAATTTTTAATATTACGACCATAGATCATGAACTCTAGAATTCTGTAATTTGGATTACTTGAATATGAATGGAATAAATGGTTGGGATAGTTTTTTAACAGGATTTTTTGGAATTTCTATGCTTATTGCTCAATTAGCAGGTTGGGCGAGAACAATTTTGATTGGGCACTCGCCCAACCTTGGCGCCGCGCGCCGCCAGTGTATAAACATCATAGTTATTATTTGATCTCGGTACAATACGTTACTATAGTATCACATTGTGTTGTGTGTGTATGTGTTGATTGACTTTGACAAACGTCACAATAAAAATTTAAAGCATAGGAAAAGTTTAGTCTCCGAAAAAAACATTCTCGGCCATGGCCAGAAAAGTACGTTGCCTAGCTACGCCTTTTATCCACAGCAATAATGCGTTTTGGAGGTATGAAAATGGATTGGAGATATGTAAATTTCCGTCTCATCGGAGAAAAACGCTTTTAAACGCTTCCTCTATTGTATTATTATGTATACTACAAATTTAATATACTGTGCGCCTATATTATGGGTTTTAGCTGGTTGATAAAATAAATCTAAAGTTATAAGCTTGGGTATTTAAAATAACTCCATATTACCATATTAAGGCATAAGAGATTTTAGTGCATAAGCCGATTTGTACTCCAATCCTCTACCCTATATGTGCGTTTCCATTACTTAGACTTTGCCTGCAAATTTAAATTTTAGGCTAAAATAAATAAATATGATATTTTTCCCTTTTGGGCCATAACTTTGCATTAGTTAGTCCGGTTTCCACTAATTCATTTCTATATACATTTCTATCTTACAGTGCACTGTCGTGTTAATTTATAAAAATGGCGAATCGGCACTTTTTACCGTTTCGGCAATAAACCAGAACTCGTTTTAATGTGTATTAAATACAAAGGCCGTATTTTTTAACCCAAAAGGATAAAAATGGTTTGGTATAGTCAGAGACATGAAAAAATAACAATTTTAAATGTTTTTTTGCCAGTAAAAAAAATTATTTTATAAAAGTTAAAACATAGGATCAATAAATAAGACACGCACAAATATTTTGGTTTTTCTTAAACAAAATAAAGAAAAACCTCCCAAAAAACCCAAAAAATGTAAGAGAAGTAACTAGAAAATTATTAAGGTTTAAAATTTTTAAAATTTAAGCTCTAGTTTTAGAATATTCTGAAATCGTTTGACATTAAAAGTTTTGGGCCAATAGCTTGAAAAGTATCCCCCGATGTTTCGAAGCTGCTGTTTCATATCAGTCAATCAATAATAAATCAACTGTATTGCTAGGTTAAATCCTATTTTTAAATAATTTCGCGTGGGTGTGTGTAATCAAATTTATTAAAAAGCTTTATTTAAAATATTTAAAACCAGAAAATTAAAATTTAAGCCATTCGCGAATTCTTTTGCAACTTTTAACCCTAGAAAGCACATAGACATGCTCAATAGCTCATAGCTCTTTTACGCAAAACTTCTGGACTATCAAAATTCATTTCAAAGCTTTATTTAGAAGTATTTAATAGTAAAAATTTAAAGTCAAAGCCATTCGCGGATTTATTACAAATTTTCGTCTAACCACGAAACTAAACCAGGCGACTAAAATTAGGAGGTGGCCAAGTGCATTATTTATTAGTGCATAAATTTAATGAGCAAAATTTTGTGACTATTAAAATTTATCAGAAAGCCTTATTTAAAAGTAAAAAATTAAAATTTATGCCATTCGCGAATGCTTTTGTAAATTTTTCCGCGAGAGAGCACTTGCACTTAGAGATGTTCAATAGCTCATAACTCTTTTACGCAAAATTATTTACAATCAAAATTTATTACAGGGCTTTATTTAGAACTATTTAATGGTAAAAATTTAAAGTCGAAGCCATTCGCGGATTTATTACAAATTTTCGTAACCACGAAACTGATTCTGGCAATTCAAATTAGGAGGTGGCCAAGTGCATTATTTATTAGTGCATAACTTTAATGCGCAAAATTTTTTGACAATTAAAATTTATCATGAGGCCTTATTTAGAAATATTTAAAAGTAAAAAATTAAAATTTAAGCCATTCGCGAATTTTTTCCGCGAGAGAGCACTTAGGAATGTTTAATAGCTCATAACTCTTTTACGCAAAATTTTTGTACAATCAAAATTTATTACAAGGCTTTATTTAGAACTTTTTAATGGTAAAAATTTTGTGACAATTAAAATTTATTAGAAAGCTTTATTTAGAAATATTTAAAACAAGAAAATTAAAATTTAAGCCATTTGCGAATTTTTTAGCAACTTTTACCACGAGAAAGCGCATAGACATGCTCAATAGCTCATAACTCTCCGTATTACACTTTAAATGAATTTTTTTACTAAGTAGCTTAGCTTAACATCATAAGTTACCTTACTCCTAATAAGCTTAAAAAATATTTGTTTCAAAGTTGGTTATATGAATATGGGTATTAGAATATACCGTATTCTAAAAAGTACTAGAATGAACGAAAAAAAAATCGAATACCAGCTAAATGTATTTTAAATAAGATGTAGAATACCGAGTATTCGAATACTACCCAACTCTAATTGGTTTAAAAAGTTAGTAACTGTGGTTAAAACAAAAAAAAATTGCCTTACTTTAACAAGTCAGGAACCATGGTTTTCTCAAACAAATATAAAGTGATTTTCTCAAACAAATATAAAGAGATGTTTAGTGAAACACATTTGGTATAAATATAAAATAAAGTAGAACAGAAGTTTTAAAAGTAAAAAATACATTATATTTTGTTGATTAAAATGCCAGTAGGGAAATATAAAAATATTACTTAAAATGTCATAGACATTAACATGTCATTTGACGTAGTATAATTGAAGATTAAAGATTTTAGATAGAAGTTACAATTTTTACACCAAAACTATGATGTAAAACAGGGGCGTTATCTTATAATTTTTTTAGGTATCAAATTATTTTTTTGTCTAGGTTAATATTTCCAACCGAAAAATCATATTTCTCTTTAAAAAGTTGTATTTAGTTATGGGTAATTCAATATATTGGACAGAGTTTTCTTCTCAAAAAATTGATGGGTCTCGCTAAGTCAATATAGATAAGGTAAATTTTTAAATTCAGTTCAAATAATCCAAGAAATATCCAGTAAACTTTACCAAAATATAAATCATATTGTCTAATACTTATTGCACAGGTTAATTGGTAGGATGATTGACCATATGGTATGTTCAGGAAATAATATAAAAATAAATACGGTATGTTATGCAAATAAAAATGTTCATAAAAAAATAATTTAAGTTTATCAACAGGTGGAAACAATTCGACATGCCCAGTTATGAACTGTGCATGACTACATACCTTACAATACTCGTAATTATGTTTGGTGTGAAATAACAGATATTTTGGTGCGGGAAAAACATATGTTGTGACACCAATTCAATTTAGTCTTGTCCACTATAAGATGTAAAGTTTAATAATATATCATATACAGGGAGTCCAGTAACTTTTCTAAAACACCTAAAGGGGTGATTCTGAAATGAAAAATAAGAACAAAACTTCATATGAACGTCCTAAACGATTTAGTTTTTAAACTACGGGGTCTTGAAAGTTTTAAAAAATTATTGTTTTTTTTATGAAATCTTTTATACCAATAATTTTTTAAAATTATGGGTACGCCTCCTATGCATGAAAAGACATTTTTTGACCTTCAAGAAAAACAAATTACTGGTCTCGTCTATAAGGGGTTTAGGGTAAATATTTTTTCAGAAAAAAATGGTACACCACTGCATAGGAGGAACAAATTTGATCTCCTGACTTTTTTATTTGATGTACGGTTTTCGCGTAAGTAAATAGAAACCATTTCAGTAAAAAATCACTTTGGTATTTTTGTTCTTTAATTAGATAAGAATTTGACCATGCCAAGAAATGGTTTATATACGCCAAAACCCTACATCAAATAAAAAAGGGTCCAGAGATCAAATTTGTTCCAAACTAAATGGGATTTTTAAAAAATGATTTTATTTTAGAAAAATGCAGATAGAATGGTACGCATTCTTTTCTTAAGAAATATTTACCTTAAACTCTCATGGATGACACTGGTCACAACTATTTTTTTGTATATTAAAAAATGTCTTCTGATGCATAGGCGGTGTTCCCCAATTTATTTAAAATATAACATAAAAATTATTATAAAAAAACTATAATTCTTTAAAGTTTTTAACACCCTGAGCCCGAGACATTTTGAACATATTGTTTCTTGTAAAGTTTTTTTCTTATTTTTCATTGTGGAATCACCCCTTAAAGTTTGTCGGTAGAGTTATTGGACCCCCTGTATACTATTTCATATTTGTAATTTGGTTAATATTTAACATTACTTTTACTCAGGTATTTCTTATTAAAAGTAAAAACTTTTGAGGATTAATGTTCAGGGAGTGAAAGTCCTAAAAAATGTTTTCCCTAAAGTTAAAAATTGACGTGTCCAATCATTTTTCCTTATATGACCTGGACATCTATAAAAAAAGGTATATGTATAATAATTAGGAGATCATGAAAAAAAGCAGTTTGTTTTTATAGCATGTATTCTCGTGACGTTAGTGGTTATAGCAATAGGACTTGAAAAACAATACGTAAACCAAAACTGCTAAGTTCTTTTATTTTTTCTTGTGCAACATTGATTTCCTTTTTTTTATAATTAAAACTATTAGTTATTTATTTAAGTGTTATAATAAAAAATTATATTTTTATTTTAAATCCTACCTTCTTTTTCTTTGACTCTGGCTTTTAGATATTTTTTCCTCGACCATCCACAAAGCTTCCTGGGCCTCTTGGAGAATATTATCCGATCCATTATGACAACTTTGTGTTGCACCTATTTTTGTACACCAACAGAACACCACCGTACGTAACCGTTTTATAATTCGAATAGCACTAAACTGTACTTATTCTTAGTTTTATTTCTTCACTGAACCATATTCGATAAACAACATGTAAAATAATATGATAGTTAATAAATTTATTTTGAAAATGCCGGTACGCGAATTTTTGCGCAAGATTTTCTCTTTAAATGTTCAACGGCACGCTTCTAATAACATACTGATTGCAGGCGATCTTCTTCTTACAATACACGTTTTAATTACTTACTTTTAACAATATAATAACGTTTTCTTCTTAACTTTATGGTCGGTAAGTTATATGGACTAACGGGCCATCCTTATACACAGTGAAAACAAATATGTAATAAATATTTAAACGCATTTAATATACGAATAACTATGTATGTAGGTAGTTCTTATGCATAAAACTAAGTCGAGCTGTTTTGCAAAATAAAATATGAAAAAATATCCTACAAGACCATACAGTGTGTCCCAGGATACGTGTTACAAAAGGGGAAATGGAGGAAATTTTAAACTTCCTTTTGGGAAAACTGGTCGCATGATCTAAAACTGATAAATACAAAATTTTACTCCGATTGGTAATATACAGTGCGAGTTATAACTAAAAATAATAAAAATGACCAAGAATAAAATATCTTTATTTTAAAAAATAGGACAAAATCGTATTAGTAAATATTTAAAGAATTAGAAAAAGTTAAAGAATTAAAGTAAAAAATATGTTTGTCAATTTTTTTCATTATGCATTAACAATTTTCCCAAATGTTTTTTTATTATTATTTTAGCTTTTTAACGTTTTTTTTTTAATTTGTAGATACTTAGAATTTAAAAATCAACAATAACTTCTTTATATTAAGTGTTATTATTTTTATTCAGTGTTTACCTCTATAAGTATCTCCATGGACAGAGGAGAACAAAGCGAAAGCGATCCGTTATTATGTTTACATGCCGGCATTATTTGTTTAATCTTTACTTGTTAGTGTTCTACACTCGTTATAGATCGTTTTCTTTTTACTCGTTGTCTATAAACTTTTTGATTTGGATCAACGTGTATGTACGCTTCTCGTTCTCTTTAAAAATACCAGTTTAAAAAAAAGTAATTCTTTTTGACCAAAAAGAAAAATCCAAGCTTTTATGAATCTACTGGATATAATGTTTTTATACTGTTAAAATTCATTCTGGAAAGTAACGCTCACAACAATAAATGATTCATTTTTCCCCAGAACTTTACCGCTTATATATAGGAAATGAGAATTGGCCCTCTTTTTGACGACAGTAAAGATAATTGTGCTTTTAAACTCGAAGGCATTAAACCTTACAGGACACTATAGAATTATTTAAGGAAATCCTTTTCACAATTACTATTTTTTTATACAATAAAAAACAAAGCTTATATTGAGGCCTATATAAAGTCTTAAAAAGTAATTATAATTGAGGCGTTAAGAACTAGAGGGGAGCATGCCACAAATAAAAAAAAAAATTCAATGGCATTAAATTTTATTTATCAGGGCCAAAGTTCAATATATCCATAACTATTTTTTTGGTTATTTTCGGACAATCCACGAAGGCTGAAAGCCTAAATACCAACGTATTGTTGGTGTCTTAAACGAAGAGGAGAAAGTATGTTAACACAGGCAGGGCTGTATTAACTGTTTGTTTTTGAAGAGCAAAAAAAAGTCCTTTCCTCCGTAGTGCCTAATTTGAGTGCCAGGCGCCTTACCCAAAATAAAAAAACCGATGACCAAAAAAAGGTCATTCCATCCTTTTCGCGCCTATTTCATTTCAAAGCACCTTATTCACAGTAGTCACCAGAAATCCCCACCCGACCTAAACTTTTTTAAAAAATTCCCCTGTCTAGCACCTATTACTCCCGTGTCTGGTGCCTTTTTTTTCATAGCGCAGCCTAGTCAGCCTAATGGTTAATACGGCACTGAACACAGGACTTAAAAACTTAACGATTTGGAGGAGAAGGAAAAGACCTCTGCTGGGATAAAAGAGCAAACAAAGTGAGGAGTTCGAAGCCCGTCCAGGTGGACCGTATAGGGGATGCGTACGTGCGGCACCAGGAGTTTTTGTTGGGAGTTGCAAGTGGAGGGACTATTTTCTTGGTGTAGAAGCCGTGAAAGTATACATGGTTATTTTTAAGTAAATGTATTTCTCTTGTAAGAAAATAAGAACATTTTTTAGATAAAATTATGTTCGAAAATGCTTTGTTTTCAAAATACAGGGTGTTAAAGTTTTAAGAAAGAAATGCTTTTTTATCATAGCTTTCCTACCACTCCAGATATGTCCACAAAATTTAGTCCACTAATTTTAACCATTACATTACATTTTTGGCGTTCGAACAAAATTCGTATTGAATTTTTTCATGAAAAAATAGTATGCCATTGCTTTTTCCTTAAATCAATATTATTTTTGAAATGTTCATTTACTTTAGAGTTAATTTGGTCTCTTAATATTTTTCCGTACGACGAACGCTTGTCGTAAAAAAATAAAAGCCATTTCATGGCAAAATCGCTAAAATCTGATATGGTGTTTTGTATGTAAAATTCGTTTTTGTCTAATTTGTATTAAAAAGGTCAAAAACTTACATTACTACAATTTAAACTTAATAAAAAAAAATCAATTGGTATAATTTTTAATAAAAGTAAAAAACGAATTTTACATACAATTAATTGGGCTAAAAGTTCATTTTAAGATTGCCTAATTAAAGATGTTTAATTAGCCTTTGTTTTGAGGCAAAATACCTTCTAACTAGCTCAATGTCAGTCGGGGCACGTGGGTCGTGGATTGAGTAACCTAAACATTCCTTTAACTCCTGTATCAGTATCAGAAATTATTAAGTTGATAATTTGTTAGCCCTCCTATTATAGTTTACCACAAAAAGGTACTTATATATGGGCGCCACCTAAAATTATAAATAGTGGTGGTAAACTATAGAAGGATAGTTCCTATAGGTAAACTAAAACAAAACAATCAGATTCCAACAAAAAATAAAAAAGACATCGTATAAAATATGCGTGTTCTTTATTTAAGAGGAACTTTCACTTGATTTTAAAAAATGGGTGTTAGTAAAAGAAAACATAAAAGACTCTAGCGCTTAACGTTTGCAAACATTATTACATCGCTTTAACAAAATTTAACCAATTCAAGTTAAAAATTTAAGTATCTAGGTTAATGTAGTATACTAGTAGTTTTTTTGTTCAAGATGCAATGTGTTGTTTTAGACGATTCAATATTTACTTTAACTATTTACTTTAAAAGGTTTTAAATATGTGTAGTCAAACTTATCTGAAATCCTCCGTAGGCTGAGTAGGGGCTCAAATGTGGCTTGTGCAGAGCCTCTTTAAAAGGTCCACTAGATGATAGAGTAGGAACTTCACACTAGTTACAGGCTGGGGCCTGTAACTGGTGCCATGGATCCTTGTTTCGTTTTCAAGATACAGATGGTTAAACTTTTCAGAAAACCTAAAATTTTCTAAAACATTTTTTTTTGTAAAATTTGTTAAGATATAAACGATATTTAATTAAGTATTTGTCCTTGTTGTTACATAATTGCCAATTAGATGTTATAACACCTAATTTTTAAAAGAAAAAAAAGTCCTAATGTTTCTTGTATGGTCCAAAAATATGCAGTTTAGCGGATTTTTTTCTGGAAAACTTAGAAAGTTACATAAAAATATTTAGAAACAAAAAAGTAATATTTTTAGGCGTTTCGTCCGAAAAAATATAAAAGTTGCAAAAAGTCAGTGGCGTACATTTTTCTTGTCAATAATAGCTGAGATACATCCTATGACGCCACTGGTCTCACTAATAAAAATTTAAATCAAATACATACACAAATACAACATTTAGGGCTAAATTAACTTTCTATTTTAACAAATACCACAGCCAAAATTTATTTAAATCTCATAAGACATCATTAAAAACTTTTTAAAGTTTAAAACCCTGTATCTTATAAATAAAGTATTTTCGGACTTATGTTTATATAAACGTTTTTTCATAACCCTGTATAAAAACCCATAGATTCCCTACAGCCCAACGAAGGGCAAGAGACGGAAGTTTTTCAGTAAGTAAAGGGTCATTGATAATACGAACAGCTCTTTTTGAATAGAATTAAGAATGCTGAGGGTAGTGGAGAGGCCGCCAATCCCTAGAATTTAGGATACATACAAGGTGTATAAGTTAGAAGGGGAAAATACTTTTGGCTCAAAAGAGATATCCACTCTTTTTGAAGCCGCCGTGGCTATAGATACAATGTGTTTATGCCAGTTAAGGTTATTTTTAAATGTGATGCCCACAAGGCTGAATGTGTTCTGGCTTTGCAAAACCTGGCCACTTATATACAAAAAGGGAAGTGTTTGATGACAAGGAACATGATTGTGATTTGGATGCATTAAATTGAACGATATTTTTGGCCCCCATTCCAGTATCAAATTGAGGTGCTGTAAAAGAGATATCTGCATTGCCATGCGTATGCTTTTCAGTCTGGCTTAGAGATAGGTTGGGACTTGAACTTTGAAGAAAGAAAAGAAACGAGTTGAAATTAAGATTACAATTACGTACAATTACACACAATTTCACCACAAGTCCACCACAATTCCATCACAATTTCACTTTACTTTCCCCAATTCCACACAATTTCACAAGTTCTGACATAATTCTATCCAATTTCATATGCTTATACACCACAATTCCTCAGTGGTTTACCTCTCGATTAACATATATCTCATACTAGCTTCTGTCCGCGGCTTTGCACGCGTTAAATTGGGACTAAAACAATTTCCCTTTCCCTATACCATAAAAATTTTGGATATTATTATATAAATATAAACCCTCTTCTTGAATCACTCTGTCTGTTAAAAAAACCGCATCAAAATCCGTTAAATAGTGATAAGAAACCTAATAAAAATTTTTGGATATATTTTTTTTTAATTCTAATAATTATTTTGCAATTTTGTAAATTTCTAAATGGTATAATCACGTAATTATAATGCATTTAAGTTTTAAGGGTTTTTTTACATAGAAACGTTCCTCTTAAATCACTCTATCTATTAAAAAGCTGCATCAAAATCCGTTGAGTAATATTGAATTTTAAATGTAAACTATTTTTTTAAACACGCTATATGTTATTTTTTTGATATTATTATGCATATAAACCTTCCTCTTTAATCACTCTATCTATTTAAAAAAGCCGCATCAAAATCCGTTGAGTAGTTTTAAAGATCTAAGGACAAACACATACAGACAGAAAAGGGACTTTATTTTATGCTATGTATAATGATCAAATTGCTAGCATTATAGTAACGAAACAAATAATTGAATATGAAATAATTTGTCACAAAATATTAAAGCTTTTGTACTTTTTTTTCTCACCTATTTTTTTGTTTTTTTTTATTGTATTTGTCGCCCTGGTATATCAATAGTGTTAAAAAAGTATGCAACTCACACATAATACTAATTTCCCTCTCGTATGACTTACTTGCAAAAGTCATACGAGAGGGAAATGAGTAACATTCCGTGTCCCATAATACACCATTGCTATTGACAATACACGTTAAAGAACTTTTTTATTTGTGCGATATTCCGCCCTAGTTCTGTCCGCCTGAATTATAATTAGCATCAACCATTGATCATAAAACTAGTGAGACTGTAGGCTTGTACCTACAGCAGTTAGAAACCGTTTGCAAACTGTCAGAGCATGCACCCGAGACAAAATCAAAGAGAATGGACAAGGGGAGAGAAACAGTTGATTTACCCCCACCAATTAAAAAATGGCACACACCTGCGACTTGTGATTGTGTTCAGCGACCGAAAGAGCTCGTAAAAGTTTTATTTTATTCTTGCCTAAATTTGGTAGAAAGCATGTGCTTGGTTAAAAGTATGGATTTATTTATAATCTTTTGTTTCAGTACGCACTTTTTATGTAACATTTTTGTGTCTGAATCAATACTATCAGCAAAATCTTGCGAACTTTAACCGGTTTAATGGTTAACTTAACGCAGCGGGATTACTCGTCATGCGCATTCTTTTTTCGGCTTGCTATTGGCTGTTATAAATGTCAAAACTCTTGATTTTCAATATGTTCAAATGTGTCAGATGTTTTGTGATTGTTGTGGCTGTTTATTTGTTTTGTGTTTTATTCGGTTTAATTTTACGTGTGTCCTGTGTTATAAATAAAAATTATTAAAACAACATTTGTGTAAATTTATTGGCTTTTTAAATAAATTATTTTTTAAATTATTTACGTTGTTTTTTTATGAATAAAAACAAATTAATACTTTATGTAAGATTTATTTTTTTAACAAAATATTATATACATTAATATTTTATATAAATACGTAAAATATTTTTAATGAATATCTTGCTGGAGGTAAAAGCACAATGAACCAATAGAGGATTTCTGTGTGCGTCACTCCATATTTAAAAAATTCTTGAACTGTAAAAGACAGATAAATGACCAGTTTAAAAAGTATTAATAGTGATAAAAATTATACTAAAGCGAAAAAATGAAAAGGTCTAAACAGTAAATAACTGACCCAGTTGAGGTAAAAACCAAGATTACAGTGTGTTTACTTAAGTTCGTACAATAAGGCAAACTATTAATAATTTTACGAAAAAATTTAACCATCCCATATTAATTGTTTTCTATGGTAGGTATATGAAATATCTTAAAAATTATGAATTTTTCTTAAGAAGAAAGTGCACTTATTTTTGTCAATATCGAAAATTTGTGGAATGTTTAGGATTAAGATTTTTTTCTGCAATACCGAGCATTTTTGAGCTTTCTTTACAAAAGTATTTTATTTCAAAATAAGTATCCAGTATTGTGAAAACTTAAATTTTCATTGTTAATTAAAACCCACAATCTTATCTGCTTCCTCATACCTAAAAAACAAGTATGTGGATATCGAATAAAATGGACCAAGCACAGTGGCCTATGGAAACTGAAATCCTACTACCCTTTTCTCGGTATAAGTAATATTAACCTATATACTATAATACTTTTCAACTAAATAAGATCAAAATAAATCTAATCTAAATAAATTTGGTTGATAAGTTTAAGCGTGCTATTTTCATATATTTCTTAAAATTATACACTGCTTTTACATTTTACAACCATTCTTTATGCTAAATATGTAATTTCACAATAAAAGTTTAGTTTTCAAGAAATAATTTTATTTAGATTTTCATTTTTAGTTCTTATTTTCCTAAAATTTATATATATTTTTCCACATTAACCTATTCCAATCTAAGAAAAAATAGACTTCTACCAAATAGATTTTAATACACCATTAGCACTAAATTACCAATATTTAGTCATTAAAATATTAATAAATTTCAGTAATAACCACATTTCATACTTTTTATTAATGTTTTATGTACATTTACTTAATAAATCAATGTTTTTGAATATACCACTGATTTAGACATTGGGAGTGCGTATGCGCATGCCCTGCCATCCCGCAGACTCATTCTTCAAATTGTGCCACTTTTCGAAGCGGCGATTGATCCCCTATCCTTGTCTATTCTCTTTGGACAAAATTCAACGGATTTTATCTCATACGCATGAGCCTGACGGTTTAAAAACTGTTCCTGAGGAACAAACCTTTTGTTAGATATTCAGTATACACATTTAAATGTGAGACTAGAATAAAGAAATCGTTACAGCATCCTACATATTAATTAAAATAGTAATTTATGTAACAAGTGCTTTAAGTGATACTTTTTTACAAATGGGAAGTTTGACAGCACGAGCCGTTAGGCGAGTGGGGCAATCCCATAACTAAAAAAAGACACTTTATGCATGTGTTACATACTATATTATTTTTTCCACGACCGTATAAAAATTTCCCAAAATACCATTTTTAAATGTTTTGTTTATCTAAACTTATTAATTTTAATTTTTGCAGCCCAGCCATTATATTGCAACAAAAAAGTATACCCTCGTTATTTTTTAGGAGATAATTATCCTCTTTATAACTATGCATTCATTATTTAATTTTAGAAAATTGTATGTACTTACTTTTTATAAAAATAATACTAAAATAGTATAAATTCCTTTTTAATTTCTTAGTCATAAAAAATCATTATTACTGTTAATTTTCAATAATTTCTATTAAATTTATTTGCAAACTGTCCAATTTTGAAACTAGTGACACATGAACTAAAATAAATAATGACGAAATCAAAGGTAACTTGACCGTTGGGTTCAGTTGATGTTGCGTTTACTGTTATATTGCATAAATTGAAATTTAAGTTTATTGTAGTAGGCATGGAAACAAAACACTAATTCAAAGTGTGAAAAAGCTTTAAAGTGTTAAAAAAGTTACTTTTTTAACACTTGCATTAATGCATTAAAAGTGTGCTACTTTAGTGGGCACAAAGCAAAATATGTAAACTGGACTGTGTTTACCAGAATATACACATGGCGCGTTTGACCCACTGCACGTGTACACGCAAATATACACATGGCAGTCAAAGTGTTAAACATATTAGGTAAGGTTTTTTTATCGGCCTAATAGAAAATAGAAATAAAATTTTGATGGCAGCAGAAATTTATTATGGTGTTTAAAGTCCCGTAAGCGCCAAAATTGTGGTCTGAAATAAAAGAAATTTTATAAGGCATACCACGGAGTAATAGATACATGGTAGAATATTGTTTATAAAATATCTGGTTATAAAATTTCAAAAATACATATAAATTTTATTTAAAGGTACTTTCAGGTCCAACATATAATCACGGAAACTTATTTACAATAAAATCCTTTACTAGTGGCGTTTCATACAGGGTGTTAAAATTACGCTGCTATATTTTAAGGCACGAATCCTTGCATGATTATAAAACAAGTTTAAAATTGTAAACCTACAGTGTGGGCCAAATTAAACTTGCACACTTTTTAACTAATAATAACTTTTTATCTGTCGCGCACAACTTTTTCATTTTTGAGGGGCTTATAGGTAAATATGTTTTCTGTAGGTTTGCCAATTTAGGTCAAATAGATTTAAACAGGACTGAAGTTACCGGACTTTTTCCAAAATGATGCACTAAACTTCGTTGCAAAAAAATTAATTTTATCTACAATAAGGCTAATACGTATATTTTTGATTAATTTACTGTTAAGTTTGGTCAGCATCCAACTCAGTAACCATAATAACCTCACATTTTGGATTTTCAAAGGACACTAAAAAAGTTCTTTTTAAAATCGAGAGAAATGCATGCCTTTTGGGACGCATTATTTATCAAAAATTAATATAATTACTAAATTCTTAAACTGCTGACAAATTCGCCTTTACTGAACCATTTCTCATAGTTTCTCTACAAGAAAAACGTATTAGCTTAATTGCAGCTAAATCAGATTTCTTTTGCAACGAGGTTAATACAATATTTTGGAAAAAGTCCCGTAAGTCCAGTCCTGTCTAAATCTATTTGCCCAAAATTGGCAAACCTATAGAAAACATATCTACCTACTAGCCCTTTAAAAATAAAAAGACGCAGCAGATAAAAAGTTATTTTTAGTTAAAAAGTAAGCAAGTTTAATTTAGCCCACCCAGTAGAGCTGCAAATTCTTCGTTCTTAAGATACAGGGTGCTAAGTTTTTGCATAAATTTACTTTTTTTTAAATTTATATCTGCCCAATTTATAAGTAAAATTTTTCGTATGAGGCGGCAGATTTGGCTCTAACTCTTTTTTTAAGTCAGTGGCTTTTCGAGCGGCACGTAAATGAATATTACTGAGAAAAATATATAGGCCACTTTTGCGCATTTTTTATTGCTTCTTTTGGCAAAAATTTTTGGAACTTACAACTTTTTCTCATGTCTTGCTTAGTTTACCAGGAAAAATCAAACTAATGCTTACCTCTGGACTACACAAAAAAAACAGAAAATTAAAAAAAAATTATTTGGGGAAAATTGTTGATTATATGTAAATAATATTAAGTTTATTATGTAAGAATTTTGTTACATAATTCTTGTAAACATATATTAAAAAAAAACATCCAAAAGAAAAATTTTACTATAGATTTTTTTGTGTATTTCAATACTCCAGAAAGTTTTTATTTTCGTTGTTAGTTGGTTCTTCTCATTCTATTGATTTCAATTATTTCAGAAAGAGCTTTATTCTACCAATCAAGCCCTACCATTTTCATTTGATACCCATATTAAGGTTGTTTTAAAGAATTATTTAATCCGCCATTTTGTATCGGCGGTCATCTTGGATTTGCAATTATAAAAAATGTATTATATTGTATTGTCATTAAGATTTAAAGTGTGTAAAAATTTCAGATCGATCTGTTGTCAGAAAGGAAACCAAATTCCAATTACTATATTTGACTCAACAAATAAACAGATAAACAGGTCAAGCTAATTTAAATATTAATAGGGTGTTTTATTAAAACTATTAGGGTTATCACATTCAGAAGTTTTAATTTTGCAGCACTTTCGGTGAAACGGGAAATAGTATTATAATGACCTTAGAGGATAAAGTCTTTTTAAATAATGAATTTAAACATTTTAATTTGTTAGGATGTTTTCCCGAGGGGTAAACCATCGAGGAAAATGTGTATACCACAATTCCACTTTTTCGTATAATTTCACTTCAATTCCACAAAATTTTATCACAATTTCATCAAAATTCCATGACACTTCCACTTTTATTTTAGAAATAAACGATATAAAGTGGCGGATCAAAGCCTCTTTTTTGCCTTTTTTGTATTTTTGTTTTTTGTTTGGAAAAATTTGAAGGACAAAGAAAAAGGCTTTCACTTTAAACAAATGCAAGAAACGAGGTAAAATTAAAATTATAATTAGATATAATTACACACAATTCAACCACAATTTAACCACAATTCCACGACAATTCCACGCAATTCCACATATTTTGACATAATTCCATCCAATCCCATCTGCTTGTACACCACAATTCCTCAGTGGTGTACCCCTCATGTTTTTCCTTAAAATACGCGTTTCGAAATTTCAACTCCATTTTCTCTAAAACCAAAAAAGATAGGTTATGGATATATTATAAGTTTTATATCAGGAATGACTATATACAGAATTTACATATTAAATAATATACAGGTGTTTCGCTTAAAATAGTTAATATCACTTATATGCTTTTGGTACCGACCTCAAAGTAATTTTATCTACCTTTATAAACGTTGGTGATTTTATAAATATTTTTTTCTTTTCAACTTAGGGTAAACCACTGACAAAAATGTTTACACCACAATTTCACTTTTCATATAATTCCACCACAATTCCATAAAAATTCACTACATTTCTACAAAATTTTATCACAATTTTATTATAATTCCACTTCCATTATATAATTTTAAACAGGAAGCAGGAATAAAAATTATAAAAAGCAAAAAAAGGTCTTCTCTCTTTAAAAACCAACGTAAAGGGATGCTAAAATACAAAATATAGGTTTAAATTTAAAAATCTGGCAATGCTGACTACACCAATATTATTGGACAATTCCACATGTATTCCACGTAATTTCACACAATTTCACTTTACTTTTTCCAATTTCACCCAATTCCTCTTATTTCGACATAATGTCATCCAGTTCCATCTACTTGTACACATAATTCCTTAGTGGTTTACCCCTCGACTCATAATAATTCAAAATTGGTCTGAACTTGAAAAAACTACATTTTGATTGACATGAATTTAAGTTCTGTTTTACTGTGCTATAGAAAGGGTATATTTGGTCAAGGAAGTATGTTTGTTGAAATTTCCAGATACACTATTTTATCAAGTCGCCGCGGGTGTCTTTAGAAATCAAACAGTTGACATAATTTTTAAAACAGTTGTAAAACATACAAACTGCCACCTACATGCGCATCAGTACGTGACCAATAATACAAATTTCATGGCATAATGGGATATATGTTTTCGAAGTAAATTAGTTACAATTATGAAGGTCTTAATGTTTATTGCATGTCTGATAGTTAAGCATGATATACATATGTGGAAGATTGCTATTTAGGTAATTTATTTAATTAGCTTAGAAACGTTTAAAAACAAACAGTGATTTTATTATAATTGGAGAATGTGAAGAATTAGTTTTAATTGTTTTGCAAAAACAGAAAAGCAATTATTATTGTTAAAAAACCTAGGATGCGTAAACCCTCTTAAAGGTAAAGGCAACCTAATAAGTTTCTTTAAAAATATCCATTTATCCTCTAATTAGATACACATATAAACGCCTAAAAGAGAGTGATTTTTTTAGCAGTATTATATTCTTATGGAGTGCCTAATACTTGAGTAAAAATATAAATTTTAAAATTGTTTTTCTTTTTCTACTAAAATATTAGAATGTAACTTGTAATATTGGTTTAACGTTTAGCACAGAAGCCATTATTTTTTTTGTGTGATATTTTATTAATTTTAAGCCGTTTCTCAGGTTTGCCACTTTGTGACGATATTATAAAAATTATAGGTACGTCTTAAGCTCTTCTAGATCACTATTGCTTGCCCCCGGATATTGCTTTTAATAATATAAAAATTAATTAAAAAACCCATTATTTGTTAAAAATGCCTTTAAAAACCAAAAATTTAAAAGCACGACAAATTTGAGGTTAAGTATACATAATATATGAAAAACTTGACATGATGGTGCGATTTGCCGCATACATTATTTTTCTCATTATGAAATGGACCAATCAGACAATACCATAATTTAAAAAACTTTGTTTAGACAACTGAATAATTCACTAGTGCTTTTTAACCGCGAATAAATTTCTGTCAATCATACTGATTGTAAAAATTGTTAGAAAATGTCAAATGTTATTATCAGTAACATTATTTTTGTACGAATGTTAAAAAATTTATAAGTTATTAATCTGCCGTCCAACGGAAAAACAGCGTATGTGAATAAGCTTATAATATACACGTACGGTGTTTTTCCGTTAGACGGCAGTAATGTGATTTTATACAGGCAATATAGCTCATTACCCACGGCCATTACCCACGCTCATTACCCACATCCATTACCCACGATTGTCATAAGGAGTTTAAATACTATAATTTAATTTGTATATGTTTTTGACAACATCGTTTTCTAGATATGACTCTTTAGCCAAAGTTAGTATCAGAGCCGGCGAGAGCCGTGCCGGTCCTCGGTACAACAAAAAGTTACGGACATCCTTAAAAAAAGGCAGCCTAAAAGAAATGTGAAGACCAAAAAATAGATCCTCACTTTCTTTAAAGTTGTTAGATACTTAATTTTTCAAAATTGTCCTTCAATTTACGTATTTCATCCCGCGCGCCGAATTGTGAGATGGTCCGCTCTGGCTCTCAACGCCTTATATGTAAATCAACAAGAAAGTTGTTTTAAAATGTTTTCCAATGATATAATAATAGTCGTAGAAAAATTATAGTATGCAACTCGCACGAAATACTTATATCCCTCTCATATGACTTACAGCACTCGCCTGCGGCTCGTGCAGCAAAAGTCATACTCCTGGGAAATGAGGAACACTTAACCTACAATTTTAAATTAAAGAAACACTCCAAATCTTTTTGCATGATTGTGCTTGGCAAAAAGTTTTATAAAGAATTATTTTTAAAAAACCTCGCCTTTTTAAGGTCTCGTGTTTTTAGTTTTAAAATAAAAGCTCTCGACGGCTTGGTGGTCTCGCTTTTATTAACTTTAAGTTTAACTACTTTTTAAGCAAAAACATGCTTAAAATATGCTGGATAGTTTATAGGTCTTATGATAAATAATTTTTAAAAAATATAGGACTTTTCTTGTGTGTTTGTTTTGACAAATTGTTTTAAAAGAACAATTAAACAAAAAAAACAATATACACACAAAAAAATCACAGTCACGCATTACGGTGTGATATGATGATGACAATGACGACCTGGTATTTTTAAATACTTGTATCAAGTTTAGGCAAAAAACAAGTCTAAAACGGTATAAACCAATCGGTTATGTTGACGTTTAAACATTATACGTCAAAGTTGTCACCAATTATTACTGCGGACTTAATAAATTTGATCGAGTGAGGGGTAAATTAGCCCTTTAATACTGTTAAAGGTTATTTAGGAGATTAATTAAAATACGATTTCTTAAAAAAAGTTTGGAAACAATGCATTCTGGACCATGAACTTTTTTGCAAAAATATTTTTTCCGCAATTTGGAAAAGCCCTGTATAATTTTAATGTATTTATCGTTGCGGAGTTCTTATTTAGGGCCGCAGCCTCCCCCTTGCCGGTATTTGGCTACGCCCATGCGTTTATTGGTCAATTTTTACTGTATTCACAGATATTAATCATATCTCAATCAGACAGCGCCGATGTTTCCCGAACCCGACTGCGACGGGACATAAACTGCCCCTTTGAGTATTCTAGCGGGTCAAAGAGTGTCATAATAGAGCTCTCTAAAACAAGTTCCCAAAAGCCTGAATCCTACCGAACATTATTTTACAGATAAAAATTAAAATATTTTCTTACCTGACAGGTTGACTTGTTTTGCTATTTCATTCCAAGCTCTTTCTATGTAATCTCTTTGTAAATATTTTTTAAAGTATAATTATAAAGTACAGAACATTTTCAACCTTACCCACAAATCTAATATTAAACAAAGCCATCTTTGGTACAAACATTTCTTGACTTAACACTAATTTTTCGTGTAAAAATCAGACACAATTACAGTATGAATCACACACTGTAAACAAAATACAAAAAGGTTCTGTATTGCATTTGTTTACTAAAGAGCGCGGATTGCTGAGATCGGACTTGCTAAAATACCTACGTGCTGTCGATGCTTGTAAAAATCGTGTTCTCGTCACTGTTTTACCGGCCCATGTACGGAGAGCCTCAGCCCCATCCAGCCCCAGAAAAAGTGTGTGAGGTGCAAACAAAAATCTTGGCGACCCTAGAAAGAAACAAAATTTTTGAAGAGCAAAAAAATTAGTTCCTTACTTCTCACTTTTCAATTCCATGATCACCCTCACTCCTCAGACCAGCCCTGAGGAGGGGGCATATCATTATTAAACGCCCATATTTGCCATTACATATGTATGAAATACAAGGGATGTGATAGGGGCCTGCCCCATGACCGGGTCTGGGTTGAGTCAGCTATTGGTCCGATTGAATGAAAAAAAAACTCTAATATAATAAAAAGAATCAATAGCGGGAATCTATAAACAAAGGCCGGTCAAACTGGATAGTTATTATTAACTATAATTTTTTTGCTTTTTTTTTGAAGCATGGTTTTTATGTTTTATGACACAAAGTAATGGCTTTATTATTTTTAACACTTCGTTCAGGAGAGATAAGTGTTTAGTTCAAGATAAAAAAAACCTTGACAAATTATTAATTAACTCGTTTTTAGCACTTTGTCTAGGAAAAATAAGTGTTAATTTTAAGACGACTAAATTAATGCACTTTATGACATCACATCAGTTGAAGATATGTTCTATATGGGTTCGGCGGATTTATTTAATAGATCTTATTTTTGGGTACACGCCAATTCAGATTAAAAAACCAAAAATCCAAAAAATTAAAATAGGTAAATGCAAAAACTAAAAATGAGCTTTTAGTTTTTTCATTTACCTATTTTTTTTTTTGGATTTTTGGTTTTTAATCTGACTTGGCGTGTACCCAAAAATAACATCTATCACATTATTCACATTAGTTATTACAAGAGAAATAATAAACTAAAAATATTAAATAGGTGATAATTCTACATAATGTTTTAAAAGTTATTTTTCTTCATGTACACATTTTGCGTGTAAATTTTTATTACGGTTCCACCTAAAAAATATTTCAGAAATTTTAATTTATTATACTCTTGTTACGTACAGTTCTACTTGAAGCATAAAAATATTTATTATTTTGATTTAATACTTATTCACAGGCCGCTAGAAACCTTACATCGTTATTTCATGTAAAATAATGAAAATAG
The DNA here is from genome assembly GCA_014170235.1 of Listronotus bonariensis. Lineage (NCBI taxonomy): Eukaryota > Metazoa > Arthropoda > Insecta > Coleoptera > Curculionidae > Listronotus > Listronotus bonariensis. The sequence goes on along the minus strand of JACEGR010003903.1, from coordinate 17,711 downwards.
TTTTGCAGATACGTCGTAAACTCTCTTTAACGGCTCTGTATCTATCTTAAAAATATATTACAGAAGACTGCAGAAAGTCATGAGGATCATATAAATATTAATTTAAAGTTTAGCCTTTGTATATTGCTACAAAATGTATATTAAAAATGAGACACCCACTGACTTTAAACCAATGGAACCCTGTGATTTAGGTTTTGTGTTAACAAAATGGCTGTTTTAATGCGTGACTTTATCAATATGTACCAAGGTTATCGATGCATTTGGAAGGTTAAAAGTAATAAACAAATTGACAAAAATAAAACAAACATCATTTCGCTGAAGTTGATCACCACCCGCTGCCAAAACTGACTGTGAACGGACAAATAAATCTGAACCGTCTATATCGTAAGCTATATTTCACATTTGCTCGCATACGTTTCAGTTTTCATGACCGTCTATACCACGGTATACATTTATTTTAGATTTTTACCAAGAAAGTCTTAGTGTACATTTACAACCAATTTGGAAATTTTAAATTGACATTTAAACAATTGGTTAAACTTCACTTGTCAAATCATAATTTGATAAGTGAAGTTTAACCAAGTGTTTTAATGTCAATTTGAAATTTCAGATTTGGTTGTAAATGTAGCATTAGATTTAAAAACAATATACATATTATACTGATATTTATAATTAATTAAATTTTTTAACATCATTATTATATACCCGTACTACCAGTATACGAATTGTGGAGTTTTTGATGGAAAAAATATTGAAAGCTACCGAGGTTCCTAACGCCTCTTGAAATAAAAATTACCCATTATTTTTAATTCGAGTCTAAGAGAACGGCCAGATAGCGGGTGGGCGAAAATTACCGTGCAGCCTTTGCCTTGCGAAAAAATGTTTGCTCGCTTGACGCTTGTCCGCTCTTCAGTCTGGCAGTTCCCTTAATCTTCATAATTTGATAATTTTAGCAAGACTCGCAAGGTTTTAATTACATATTTTCAGACTACTGTCCATTTTATGTTTGCATTGCTAACATAACTATAATTATCTACAACTTTCCTATTTGCACTTAAAAAATCGCGTTTTTTTAAATATCTAATAAGCCCTATGATTTTTTAAAATAAAACAAATGAATTTACAATAAACCTTAGAAATTACAATTCTCTTTCATTTCATCATCTCTATAACTACAGCGGTTTCCGAGAATCTTGTACTAAAATTATTTTATCATCATTGAGTACGTTTTTATCGTTATACTGAATCCGTAACGTCACTGAACACGTATACTGATAAAACTTGCGATATACACGTATCCCACTAAATAACGAATTGGATTGAACACCATAAGTCAATCCTGTATTTCAAGGAATTTGAATTATTGAGTTTAATGCGATCGTGGGTCTATTTGTACGATATTCACGATTTGAATAAGGTTTGAAAAATGACATTTAATTAAAACAGCTTATAAGTATAGAAAAGATATATTGGGAAATAAAATTACTTTAACTATTGCTAAAATATTTTAATTGTATTGTTTTGGTGGTTTGCGTTATTATATGGTCCATTTTTTTAAAATTAATAAAAACAAATTTAAAAAAATACCCCAAAAGTAAGGTCAGAAGGTTTCTTTTTATTTGTTTGCTCTCTTTGTGATATCCATTTATTTGTCAAATTCAAAAGGATTTAGAATCGGATAATCTGCATCCGATAAAATCAAAACGAAGAGCACAGTATTGGGTTCAATGCGATCCGTCCAATTGGATTCAATTATTACGATGTACCCTTACTCATTGTTTTTTTAACTTAATTTTTATTTAAATTTATATTTTCTTTGTTTCAGCTGACGTAACAGTCGAATACCACAGGGGTTTACCAAAGATAACAGTTCCTCTTCCAAGTAGAAAAGAAAAATGTAGCTTCACATTAAAACCGATCTCGAATACTGTAGGCGATTTTTTAGAAATGTTAAAGAAAGAAGATAAGGGAATCGACAGGGTAGTCTGCAAGTCAAAAGATGGTACAAGAATAGCGTCTTCCAATACTATAGAAACACTGTTAGATGATGATTTTAAATTAATTATTAACGATAATTCATATAATGTAAATACTCCGAAAGCTGAAAGACTGACGGGTGAAGAAATACAAAGGTGGGTATGTTATCTTCTTTTGATAAAACTGAGAAATACATTTTAAGTATTACTTAAAGTATAAGTTCTTTAAGTATTTTAGCAGGTATTAGTTATTATATGTGTTCAAAGATGGAGAAGATGTTACGTTGATATTTTTGTTTTGGTATATTTGAAGTAGAGCTAGTCTATTACATTATGTTAGAAATTACAGCACACCACGAATGGTGCGGAAAAAATGTTATTACAAATTCTTAAGGACAAAATATGACGATCTAACCGCACTTACCTTAGTTCAAAAGTGGATAAATTCGGAGATACAGGGAGTCAAAAGTTCAATTAAGTATTAATTTTTTCATAAATGTTATTATTAATTGGTGTATTGTCATAAAATTTGACTAGGGGAGTTTTGTGGGGTGAGACATTAAAATCTGCTCTTATTTTTATAGTAAAATGTAAATCGCCCCACCCTTGGTACCTTGCACATGTTTAAATCGATATTACTTTTTGAGACACTCTATTTGACTTTCAAATAAAAATTATAATTAACATAATTATTTTACCCAAAAAACGTATACTTGGTACAACTTGAATTGGGCAGCTGTTTTTGAGATATCTGAATTTAAGAAAATCCTGTAATTTTTTCAAATTACACAGGGTGTTTCATAATATGATGATCGGCCTTAAGGCTAAGGTAATTTTGAGAAAAAGTTTAAATAAACCTATGTCCCAAATGTCTTATTTTTTAAGACGCAAATTTGTAAAAATAGCTTCCTTTTTTTAAAACTTTTCACTGATTCAGGACATAGGTTTTTCTGAACTTTCCTTTCCAAAATTACAACAGAATTAACGCCCTTTAGGCTCATCATCGTATTATGAAACACCCTGTATTATTTAGACTTGACCATACAGGATATGATTTTCTTAAATTTAACAATATAAATTACAATGTACACGTTTTTCATGTGAAATACATATGTTAAAGAATCATAATTATAATTTTTATATGAAAGTCAAATACAGAGTGGGTCAAAAAAGTTATATTGGTTTAAACATGTGCAAGGTACCACAGTTGGCGCCCTATATATTTTACTCCACAAACCCGCCCCTAGCTAAATTTTGTAACGATACACTAATTAATAACAAAATTATTCGTGAAAAACTAATACTAAACTTGTGACACCTTTTGTATTAAGGCAAGTTTTTTTTATCTTTTGACATTCCACGTAGGTCTATGCCTAAATACCAGAGTACCGTGGGTGTCATGTTATTGGATGTTTAACCCATCGTTTCCCCTGTTCCGTCAACGTTGTCCAAGCACTGAAACATTCACACCACCTTTAAGACAACGCACTAGTGCCACCACGTACGTTATTTTTAAATATGTCTCCCCCGCTGGGAATCGAACCGACGACTTCTGGCTCCGAAAATCAAAGCTCTGTTCACTGCGCCACCGGAAACACAAGTACGGTTAGATCGTCATATTTTGTCCTCAGGAATTTGTGGTGGCTTTTTACCGTGCTTTTTGAGACAGCCTGTGTATGCTTCAGAGTAAGCGGGTCATTGTAACTGTATTTTCTAAGTCTAAAATTTATAAGTGAGAAGCCAGCTGTGGCCGGATCCTAAAGGAATGGAGTATGCTTCTTTGTTTCCTTTTATTTAACGATGAGTTTTGTTGGGACGATTGTTTAAATGTCGTGTATTTTTTTATGATATTATAATCTCCTTTAAGATCCCGTTAAAGCTGTTAGGTTTCAGGGGAAAATGCCCCTTAAGCAGTTAAAGTACAAAAAGTGTCTTTTTACTTTTACTCATTTTGTTTATTAAACAAAACGAGAAGAAATATTTCTGTCCGTTCTGAGATACTTTTTGTAATAAAAATTTTTGAAAACGAAACAGGTAATTTTGGGTGCTCCAGGTGATTTAAGGAAAATCGGTCGGACACGCCAATTTTTAGGGAGACACATTTTTTGCACCTTTTACCCCCTAAACTTTATACCTCTAGCAGGGGTGAGACTTACCCCTAAAATCTTAAATAAAAAGAGGGGTCGAGCTATACCTTATTTAATTTTTAATGTAAAGAATTAATTTACCTGTGAGAGCAAGATACTTTAAACTAAGAGAATATGATAAGGGTTAAATGATCTTTAAAATAAGATAATAATTCATCTTTTTGGTGACGGTGAGATTCACCCCTAAATTTTACGGGTGAATCACACCCTTGCCTGAAGGATTATTTTAAAGATAGTTTAACCCCTATCATATCCCCTTAGTTTAAAGTAGCTGCTCTTACAGGTAATTAATTATTATACCTTAAAAGAATAAAAATTAACGTTTTGATAATGACAAATTAATAGTGGAGACTTACTTGTCAGTTTTAATTAGAGTCAAGAGAATTTCCAACTAAGCTATCGCTTGATCAGAGTTTGGTCGAATACTAAAAATCGGTATTCGAATACTGAATATTCAAATCTTCCAAAAATTACAGTCCCTAAAATTTTGAAAAGCAAATAAAAAACAAAAAAGGGCCCTCAGGGCATTTTTATTACATTTTGGGTCACGGAAAACTGATATGTATTCTTTTAGTATTCAAATAATGACAATCTCGGTACTTAAATACCTGAAATCCCTGTATTTGAATACTATCATTAAATAACGGTACTCTGAATACAAAATCCGGAATTCTGACCAAAAAAGTATTCTGCCAAATACCGAATACCAAACACACAAATGTATTCGAATACTATTCGAATTCCAGCCCAATGTATTCTGATTACGGTACAGAAAACCGACTATTCGAATACTGCCCAAGTCTGCACGCGATCCCTCTTTCTATTTAATATTTTGGGAATAAGTCTCACCTCTCTAGAGGGTTGTAGTTGAGGGGTGAAAGACGCAAAAAGTTTCCCCTTAAATCAACAAATGACGTTTTGAATGTTTTTCCTTGAATAACCAGGAATGCCTAAAATTAGCTCTGATTTGTTTTCAAATGGCCGCCCTGTATTAATTGCGCTTAACTAACTGCTATACTTTTGTGTACTTAATACAATGACAAAATCTCAAATATAATTGGTTCACAAAAGCACACATTTTTTTGTATTTAAAGCTTTGTTTGCACACAACCGCTTAACGTAACGTAACGTAAATTATTAAATAGTATAAAATAGATAATATATTTTATTATGTTTTAGCCTTAACGACGTTAAAACGTTAATTAATAAACTTTACGAAGCACTTCATGTCCAAGATCATCAACTTACAAAGGAGAAGGAACTTTTGATGCAACTCGAAACTTTAAGGCAGCAGGTTCAGCCATTAGAAGAGGTAAGCTTTGGCCTGCTTTGAAGATGTGATAATTTATTTGGTGTTAACTAAATTAATTAAACACCGTAATGGCGTATTACACAGCCCCACAAAAAAAAAAGACAGTCCATACACAAGAGTCAGACATATGTACTCCCATGTATTTTTCGACGCTGAATGCGATCCCAAACTCAGAAATGTCCCTACACGTCTGGAATTGACCTTAGGGGCCGGAAATGGACTCTGTTGGCCCTGAAATACGGTTTCCGGGATAAGGCGGGGTCAAGGGTGCATTCTGAAGCCAAAGCCTAATTTATGCTCGACAGTTCTACGGCTAACTGAATTTTCTTGTTTGGGACCGGAAAAATGACCCCTTAGGGGCCGGTAAATCGTATTTTAGACGTAACAATACCAACAGTTATATTTTCTTGTAATTTTTAATCTTGGACCTTACATTATGCACAAAATAAATCGGTTAAAATTTCCATATTGCGACCTTGAAAATGACCCCTTAGGAGTCGGAAAATCGTGTTTTGGACGTGCCAATCCCGGCAGAATTTAGAAATACATAAAAATCTTACTATCGCAATTGGCACGTCCAAAACACGTTTTTTACGGCCCCTAAGTGGTCATTTTCCCGGTCCCAAACTGGTAATTTCAACAGGCCGAAAACTTTTCGCGCATAGTGTAAGCAAACAAGAAATTTCAGTTAGCCGTAGATCTGTCGAGCGTAAATCCGGCTTTGGCTTCAGAATGCACCCTCGACCCCCGCCTTATCCCGGAAACCGTATTGCAGGGCGTATAAAGGCCATTTTTGGTCCGTGGGGCCAGTTCCAGATGTGTAAGGTCATTTCTGAGCTCGGGATTAGATTCAGCGTTGAAAAATATATGGGAATACACATGTCTAACTCTTATGTATACACTTTTATTTTTTTTGTGGGGCTGTGTTATTTAATTGGAAGCCTGGTGTGAAAAAAGTCCCTTAGTTAACACACTCAACGAAAAAAGTATCGCCTTCTCATTTGAAAAACAGACACTACTCGGATGTAGTCAGGTTTGGCCTATGAGAGGAATGTTAATTTTTTGTTTTAAATTAGAAATCAAATCTATTACAAATCACCTGATTTAAAGGTTCGCAATTTTAACATATCAATTAACCTTTGGTCAATAGTTTTACACACTTGCTTTACATATAGTTGTTTTATGCATATCTATAAATAGGGTGAAATAGTATCTCAAACGTGCGGCTTGTATCCAAGGAAATAGTCGTAGTTACTTCACGAAAATCCTATGGATCCGTTATGTTTCCAGAGCATCCTGCATCTAAAATAATTTACGTCGGGGATCTATTAGTTTTAAAGTCAAAGTACGAACGAATTCTGAATTTTAAATACTAACAGCTCAATTTCACCCGACAGAGAAACATTAATATAAATTTGGCAACCTTTTTTCATTTGTGATACCACTTAAATCTGACCTAACAACTTGGGATCGATTTGCTTGGCATCAGTTGTTGCACTTGTATTTTGTTGACTGTTTTTTTCGGGTGTTCCCACCTAGGTCCGATCACCGCCCTACTAGGTGGTGAGCTGCAGCCTAGAGGCTTATTGTGCCTTGACCCTACTCCTTCCCATTCATTTCAAAATTTAGATAGTTGCTGTTCGGTCCGTCCGCTGACCCCCGAGCAGAACACTGTGTTGTGTCGCCCGCCGGTGGTCACCCATCCAAGGGCCATGCTCCACAATGCCCAATGAATTAATAGATTGACGTTTCTGTTTCCGTTTGCCGTTTGACGTGTTCAGTTAGAAGATAAAACAACAACTTTTCATTTGTCAATTTATATTTTCTGTTTACCGTTTCCATATGCCATATCAGAAACCGAAACGTCAAATGGCAAACGGAAACATAAACGTCAATTTATAAATTCAGCTTAACTCCGGTGATCGATGCTGCCGACCCCACTGGAGCAGCAACGAGCGCCTCGTGATTAACCCTATTTGTATATATCTATTCTATTTTTTCATTCTTATATCATATTAGCCGAACTTGGGGTTTATTTCCAGATATAGAAGAAGGAGTTTGTATTCTAAAACGGTACTGGATGATCTCCTAATGTTACGTACACGGATGTTTTGTGATGTAAACATATGAATGGCTTTTCTGTTTTTTTTTCTGAGAATTTACCGCTAAGTAACGAAAGAGAATAATCGCTAAAGATGTTAACAATGTTTTCATTATTCTTTTTGACACTTATTTTTTTAAACCATATACTGATGCCAAAAATGTTTGTACCATTTTCATAATTTCGGTAGACATAAGCTTTTAAAAATTGTTTATAGAAACGAGTGGCCGTTTCATTATATGGCATTATAACGGCATTTTAAGTTCTTTTATTTGATATTGGTTTTAGAAAAATTAGCTACACCGATTCCAATTTTAGTAGATATTAGGACACGGCAATAAGACCTTTTAATTCATTCGGAAATAAAAAGAGTTAACCAGTAGTTTCTTTTCTGGAACAACTACAAACGTTTAGGCATGTATAGTAACATTTATTAAAATAGTCTAACTTGAAAATACTTGACTGATAGAGTATTTACGTAACAGTTGCAGCAATTAGTAAACTGAAGTGAAGTTAATCTGAAACTGGGACCAAAACTAATTAAACTGGAATACAATGTTGGAATGCTAGCTTTGTTAAGATTAAATTTTTCGTATAAACATTTTGTTTGTTATTAAAAATATAACTTAGAGGAACAATATTTATTAAATTAGGAGTATTGATTTTAATAACATTTAGTTTTACATAAGTTTAGCCAATAAGAATGATTAAAAAGTTAAGTTTATTATTCAATATATGACTTAAAAGTTGGTAATAATTCTTTCCGAACCTGGAGCCCTACTTAAGAAATATTAAAGTAAAAAAATTATCATTAGACAACGTCCCTACCACAGATAACTATAAAATTATTAATAAAAAAGTTTCCTTAAAAACTTTTTTTTTGGTAAAGTTAAGGAATGATATTGCTATTACAAGAAATATTTCTTATATATGTTTGGTACAAGTCATACACCAGTTTGCAATTAAATGGTATTGCCAAATCCTGAAAAAACGAAGTAAACCTCATACTGTTTTGTATTGGTCTTGCTAAGGGGACACTAGCAACTTTTTTTAATGGAAATGGGCGTCAGGTAGCATTACGTTATATAGGCACATTAAGTCTTTACTCAACGCCACTTTATTTTTGAAAATCGGCCAAGCCGTTCCAGGCTTAAAACCTTTTGAAATTTGGCTTAAATACCGTAGAAATAGTGTCTTTAAAACTAGGTGCTACATGACCCCCTTTATATTAAAAAAGTTGCTGGGCCAATTGGCACTAGATTACGTAAACGAAATTATTTTTATGCCAAAAATAGCTTAAGTTATACCCTTTTATTCAAATTTTATCAGATCAGGATATCTTGTTCCATTCAAAGGTAGGAGGAGAGGAGTGAATGCACAAATTGAGCTAACCTTTAAACGCTTGTTACTCTGGAACGACTGTGCCTATTTTTAAAAATATACTGGTGATAAGTAGAGGTTTGACAGGCCTTTAACAAGAGGTGCTACATGACCTTTTTCATTTAAAAAAAAGTCGATAGTGCTCTCTTTTCACTACGCCACGTGACCAACATTATGTTTATGCCGAAAAGTAGTCTAAGTTAGTTAGTGTCCCATTCAAAAGATAAGGGGTAAGGAAAGGACTTTTAATATCCCCACTGTATGTATGTACATAAAACATATTTATTAATTTGATTTAATATTTTAAAAAGGTATGGTTATTTTTGATAAAGAACAAATATTATCTTCCGAACCGGAATAAATTATCAACCGTTTTCCATAAGCTCCAAATAATACTAAAATTACATATTCTAAACACACTTTTCCGAGTTTGAATGTAACAAGTAATAAGAGGATTATCTCGGAAACTTGAGGAAGTAATAAAAGTTTATCGAATGTATATTTGAATATTTGTCAGGATTTAAATATTAGAACTTGGTGTTAAGCTAAAGTTTTCTTCTGGATATATGTATCTAGATTTAAATATTTTATTTCCAGCATATTTGGGCAAGTTTTGCGGTCTTATAGCAATGCATGTAACTAAGTTTAGTGTATTATTTGTTTAAATAAATAAAACTTTATTCTTACCCTAATATTCACTAAAATTGAACAAGGTATTTAGATAAGAACAATAAATTCAAAAGAATATTTTCTTTGAATCACATTTTTCGCTTTAGAGGATTATCGGATAAACATTTTATTTTGGAAATCTAATTTCAAGAGTTTGTAATTTCGTCTCCTCGGTAGCGTAGTAAACAGAGTCTGATCTCTAATCCAAAAGGCCCGGGTTCGATCCTCAGCCGGGGGATATTTTTATGTAGTAGTTATTTAAAAATAACGTCCGTGGTAGCACTACCGCGTTTTTTTAAATGGTGATGTGCATGTTTCAGTGGTTTGACAACGTTGACGGAACAGGGAAAAGATGGATTAAACGTCTAATCACGTAGTGGCAAGAGAGAGAGAGAGAGAGAGAGAGAGAGAGAGAGAGAGAGAGAGAGAGAGAGAGATAGAGATCGTCAATAATGTAAGACTAAGCCATGTATATCTAAAATATTTTGTCTAATAAACATTACTATAGTGTCAAAATCGTGACCAAAAAGCAGTAATATTGGTATTTAAGTAGTCTTTGGCTAAAAACTATAAAATAAATCCAAATACAAGGCAAACTTTTCTTTCTCTAAACTTCCAGTTTAAAAACGATTGTTACATTTATTATCAAAAAATAGTAGAAAAGCACAATATGCCCCAGAAGCTTAAAAAATTAACGGTTCTTTATGGAGACTAAGATAACCTAGTTAGAGCGTGACCTCATATCATAATGCATGTTGTACAGTACATCAGGTTGGTGTACAGTGTACATTATAAATTAATAGCCTCTTGCCATTTCAACCCTCGAAAGTTTGCATATTAACATAAATCGATAAATAAAGTAGTATATTGTAAATGTTACCACGGTTACAACAATTTATAATTTTGGACCTACAGGGATTATATTTCTTGATTATACGCTAGCAAAACATATATTGGGATGATCAACAAAATGGCGCCGTTATTAAGAGTGTTTGGATATTTGTTTTCCGTGCTGGAGTTAATCAGAAAATTGTTTACCAAATCACATTCATTTACTGATAAATTAAGGAGAAGAATATTTAAAAAATTATGACGAAGTAACAAAATTAAAAATTTTGGAGCCTTTTTACTTGTTTTTTCTACATATATGACCAAAAAAATAATAAAAATTTCGGAAAAAAGTTTTTAGTGACCCTTTGGCACTACACCACGTGACCGAAATTATTTTTATGCCAAATAGTTATTTATTAGATAAGTGAGTTATATTACACAGCTTTTAAAAAATACCGAATTTAATATACACTGAACCACAATATTACCGCACCACCTAAAATTTGCCCTATTGTTGTTGTTCTATATTTTTTGAACCTATGATCCAATTAAAGTAAAACTTTTTTGAATTGATGGTTTACTTTCTAAGAGTTTCATCATAATCCCAATTTGTGTTTAAAGTTTATTGTTCCTGTTATACCTGGTGTAATAAAAACTATGTTTTTCTACGAAAATTTAAAACACTCTGTGGGCATTACTACCAATCATAACATATGGCAATTAACATCAGACTTAAGTCTCATGTTTCCTTTACGATTGCGTTTTTTATTTATTGTTCTATCTTTTTTATTTAATAGGATATACTGTTTAATAACTTTTTAACATTTTTTTCAACTTTATGCAAATTACATTTTTATAAAGATAGAATAATTATTAAATTATCACAATTAAAAAGATTTAATAGCGCATGCTACCACCCCTAGTTCTTAATACAGCTTCACATCGACGGGGCATACTGAAAATTGAATTTGCAATTTGTTGCTGATCATTCTGATTCCAAAGTTCAACAACCATTGATTCTATCTTATTAAGAGGGACTGGAGGAAGCTGCTGTTTTCTTAGTTTTCTACCCAGGGTATCCGACAGATTATGCTCCTTTTGGTTGAGATCTGGACTATGTTGAGGCCAATTCATGGTTTCAATATTTACCTCGTAAATATTCGTTGACAGTATGTGCTAGGTGAAGTCTTGTATTATCGTGCATTAGTGGTTCCATTTTCAATGACAAAACCAAATAATATAGTCTTTACAAAACAAGACTACATTCTGGTGGTTGACATTTACTTACAATTAACACCTAGCTATAATTTCTGACATTCCAAAAATATGAGTTGGGGTTGGGTTCCTTGCAAAGTAAGAAAGAACTTTTAGGTAGACTTTATCATTATTTTCACAATAAATAAATATAGAGTGGTCAAAAATAATCGTTAAAAATTATAACGACAGAAACCTTAAAAATAATTTTTACATGGAAACCCCTATCTTTTATAACCTTGTCCTCTTAGGCATTAAAATGAAGATAAGTTTGTATAAGGATGTCTTTTCCAAACATTTATAGTTTTCGAAATATTAACGATTTAATGTTTATCTATTCAAACAATGCATTTACGTACGTAGGTACGGGTAGTTAGCTGTGACGCCGCATTTTATTGTCAAGGCCAACTAGAAGCCAAACTAAGCCGTACTTAAAAGCACTGTATACAAATAAATATTAAATTCATTGTAGAAAAAAATTAAATTCTTAATATTTCAAAAACTATAAATTTTTGGAATAGACATCCTTATACAAACTTATCCTTATTATTGATGCTTAATAAGATAAGGTAAAAAAAGGTGTTTCCATTTAAAAAAAAATGACTTTTAAGGTTTTTGTCGTAATAATTTTTAAGGATTATTTTTGACGACTCTGTATTTATTAATTGTGAAAATATCAATACAGCCTGCTAAAGTAGTTCTTACTCTACGAGAAACCCGACCCCAACTTATATTAAAGCCTTTTGTTTAGAAGAAATTGATGATTATGTAATGGCTTGCAAACGTCAATTTTGACATAAAATTTAAAATAAGTCAAAAACGGTTGAATTTAGGTATAGAACATTATACAAATTATGTTTAGAATTCAACGCAGAATCTAAAAAATAAATATTATATAGGGTGTTTTCTTTAAAATAAGGATGTTGACATTAACTTCCGGTATACCCGAAAATGGTCAGGCTGTAAAAATATTTTAGTTGTATGTCCCCCACTAACTTTATAATGTTACCAAATTTTCGTACTTTTCGAGAAATCGATCGCGGCAGTTCCCGGTGGGACAACGTGTATCTGTGCTAATATTATATAGAAGTAAAGTTTGTAACTCTGTTTGTAGGGAGTAATGCTCGCCTGGCTATGGTTCGATTCTCGGCCAAAACATGTTTTTTTTTTAAAATAAACATACATAAGGAAAAAAGCAACGAATTTAGTTAATTATCTTTAGTTGATTTTTTTCTTCAATATTCATCTATACTAATATTATAAAGATGTTAAGTTAAAGACAATTTTATTTGTGTTTTAGTGTTGAATTCAGATTTTTTTTCGAGGGGAGTTTAAGATTACCGGGAGGGATTCCAAAAATTTAGAGAAAAATATAATTAACGCCCAACGAAGTGAGCACGGGTCGGCTAGTCCATTATATCTACAGTCTAAGCTTAGTGCGTAGGTATAGTGGAAGTTACAGTGTGGCCATTTAAAACCGAAACAGAGCTAATTTTGGGCACCCTCTAACAGAAGTGATTCGTTGATATGACAGCTTGTCAAAAATTTGATTATTCTTTGTTAATATATAATATTAAATTACCAGTAAGAGCAAGCTACTTTAAACTAAATTGATATGTATATAAAAGGTTAAACGATCCTTAAAAAGGGATATTAATTAATCCTTTTGGCTCACACCTTAAATTTAAGCGTGAATCATACCCGCGCCAACCTTCAAAATATGGTATCACTCAATCCATCTTTTTTTTAAATTTTAGGGCGAGTTTCACACCTGCTAGAGGGTTGCAATTCAGGAGGTGAAAAAAAACTCCTAAAATTAAAAATTGAAACTTTTATACATGAAGTTTTTCTCTGCCCTTCTTGTTAACCTTGTAAGTGAGTGTTAAAATATAAATGAAAACCCTTTACATCTACTTTCTTAAACTCTAACAAATGGTTCCTAGCCGATTAGTCTGTGCAAACGATTATTTATGTAAACATTTTTAGCCCAGATAATGACACTATGTAAAAATACTTTTTTATAGTATAGTGTTATACCCGTTTGTAGCTTTTCTATGATAATTTTTCTTTTAAAATCTCTCCAATAATATTTTTATGTTTTGAAAAACAAAAATACTAAAAATTTTAAAATGTTTTGAAAATCTTTTCGAAAATTTATATACAAAACACAACCTGAATTCCATTATTCTAACAGTAATTTTGGTGACTTGTCTGCAATTGATATTAGCCATGGCTTTTTCAACGTCTCTATACCTACTCTAGAGACATTCGCACACGTTTGGGCAACGAGCCAACTGCAGGAATTTCAAGCATTTAGGAAATTTACTTTAACACAAAATATCCTTTAATAAACCTGAATTAAATAGACATTGCACGACATAAACACATAGAGTGTCGTTGTTTATTATGCAATTAAAGTAGTGTTAAAAAGTGTCTCTCTATAGTCCTATACAAGGTGATTTAAAAATCGGTCACGAAACTTAAGGGGTGATTCTACTTGACAAAATAAGGGTAGAGCTTCATATAATTTTTTTCAAAATGTCGGTTTCGAGTTACAAGCCGTCAAAATTCAAGTTTTTATTTTTTGTTTTTGAATTGTCTGCTTACAGGAAAACCGATTTGTCTAATATTGACAAAATAGGTTAAGTCGTCTGCGCTTCATCATTCTAGTAACAATTCACATTGATTGTGTGCCGCTAGAGGGCACTTTATCTACATTGCCAATTGTTTTCTTGTCATAATTGTTTAGTGTTGACAGCTACAGTAGTTTGTGGCATGTTTTCTGAAAGACTGATAGCAGGCCATTAAAAAGGTGCTCTTGATTTACCTCGCTAAATCCAACGGTCCGTGCCGTATTTTCCATTAGGCTGACTAGGCTACAGCCTAAGGCGCCATGAAAAATAGGCGCCAGACAGGGAAGTAATAGACGCTAGACCGGGGAGTTTTTAAAAAGTTTAGGTCGGGTGGGGATTAGAACAAATTTCTTTGGTCAAATTGTATTTCGGGTGGTGAAGTAAGGCGCCTGGCACTGAAAATAGGCGCAACGGAGGTAAGGACCTTTTTTTTGCTCTTCAAAAATTTGTTTCGTACAAAATAGGCGCTCCGGGAATTCTAGCCTAGGGCGTCTCATGGAGTTAATACGGCCCTGCCAACGGTTTAGACGCAAATCACCCTTAAAATTAAGTGGTAAATTTACTTTTCTCATTTCGTTATCACCAGCTACCAGGTAAATAGCTATCAAAGTATACTAAAGCTGTCAGTTTAACATCAAATAAATATGCTTTTTAAACTATTTAATTTATAATCTTAAAATACCTACTAATGGTTAATCACCAATATTTAAATATCCAATATTGTGATATCTATTTTTGTTATGAAAAAACAAATGGTAATGCAGAGTTGGCAAGAAGATAATATATGGAGAGTTAACCGGAAAGAAATATCCCTCATGCTTAAACATTTATTTCCAGTGTGCACAGAAGGCTTGCGGAATGTGGTTCCTTTAAAAGTTATAATGGAAATAGGGGAAGACCTAGAACTGCTAGAAACGTGCAACAATAAGAAAGAGTGCTTGAAATTATTGAAGATAATCCAGGTACTAGTACTAGAAAAATTGAGAATGAAGTGCGGCTCTGTCAGGCTAGTTCATGGAGAGTACTAAGAAAAGAAAAACTCTATCCGTTTCATTCACAAAAGGTGCAGGCTCTTAATGACGATGATCGGCCGAGACGGTTGGAAATGTGCAATATGATCCTTGCTAAGTATGAACACGATAATCGATTAATTGGTCCGATTTAACGATCCTTAAAATAAGATATCAATTAGTCCTTTTGGCTCACACCTTTAATTTAAGGGTGAATCATACCCGCGCCAACCTTCATAATATGGTATCACTCAACTTGCTTGCGCACAAACCGGTTTTTTCGCCCATGAAATGTAACTTTAGGTTAGCACAGGTTAGAACATTGGCAGTCCATCGAGATCAGTGGCTCCGCCCCACTTTAGTATACGTGTCCGGCAGTATTTGAATGCAACGTATCCTGAGCGATGGGTAGGACGAAGTGGACCATTGGCATGGGCACCGAGGTCACCAGACCTTAGTCCTATGGATTTTTTCTTTTGGGGTCATTTGAAACAATTGGTGTACGATACTCCAGTAATCAACGTCGAGGATCTTCGCTTCAGGATAATCGAAAAGTGCCAAATTATTAAAGAAACACCAGGAATTTTTCATCGAGTTAGGCGATATTTTTTGACGAGTCTTAGAAAATGTATTGAAGAAAATGGGAGACATTTTGAGAATCTTTTTTAGTTTGTTTAGTACTGTTTCATTAATTTAAACTGTTTCATAAGATAAATGTATATCGCAATATTCCATATATGAATATGTACTGATTAGCCATTATTAGTTATTTTAAATTTATAAATTAAATAGTTTAAAAGGCGTATTTTATTTTACACTGACAGCTTTAGTATAATTTAAAAGCTATTTACTTGATAGCTGGTGGTAATGAAATGAGAAAAGTAAATTTACCACTTAATTTTTAAGGGTGATTTATGTCTAAACCGTTGGGTTTAGCGATGTAAATAGAAAGCACCTTTTTTAAAGGCCTGGCATCAGTCTTTCAGAAAACATGCCAAAAACTACTGTAGCTGTCAATGCTTAAAAATTATGACAAAAAACAATTTTCAATGTAGGTAAAATGCCCTCTAGCGGCAAACAATAAATGTGACTTGTTACTAGAATGATGAAACGCAGACGATTTAGTCTAGGTTTTAAATATAAGTCAAAATTCATTATATTGTTAAGTTGCAAATAACTACGAACCTAACACTCATTAACACGTCTAGATATTAATCTGATAAGGTCCATGTCCTTTGTCGTCTATTAACATTTCCTTCTTCCTCCTCCTCCCACTGCTACTGGTTTATCTTTGTAATGTCTACGTTCTGCCTAGAAATCTATAAGTGCCCAGTTGTATAGAAAGTATTATGGACACATTGGGTGCAACACGTTACATAGACTTTTGCCCACAGACACATCTAATCTAAACATCAATTCGTCGTAAAGATTTGCAGTACGATTTATTTATATTTTTTTATTTATAGCGTCGCTAGTAATTGACTATAAAAAAAAATTAAGAAAAAGAAATTTGTGCAAAAATTGGTTATTGCAACGACGTATACACACTCACGGGTATTTTCTACAAGAATTATGTACCAATAAACTTGTTATGTTAAAAAAAAATTGCAGTGATTCAAAAAGTTAGCAACGGGATTTCACTGTAAAGCCTCGTCCAGATATGTACCACGACCTGCAACGCAATCGCGAACCACTACGGCAGCCCCGTTAGATTTGTATTCAATGACCTGCAACCTTACATATCTGCACGTCGGAGCTAACGCCGTCGCAGACCAGATAAGTGTCGCAGCTCGAGGTTTGCCCCGATTCCGCTTGTCGGTAAATTAACATTAAAAGAAGTGATCCGAGACACCACGTCGGCGTTCGCTCCGACGTCTAGATATGTACAATTTCGGTCTTTGTATACAAATCTAGACGAGGCTGTCGTAGTGGTGGCGTTGCGGGCCGTGGTACATATCTGGACGTACCTTAAGGTACACACAAAAAGAAACAACCACCTGCACCACCCCTGTTCTTTATAGAGTGCTTTATTCAAGTTGTCTTTATCAGATTATTGGCGTCGAAGATCATTAAATTCTTATATTACCACATGCACATCCAAACGACATATTCATAGTCAGACTGTTAAACATAGAACATATCCAGACTTCCCGTGCACATCTAAGCACTCGGAGGAGAAAAAACGACCAAGTAGTTATACCCGATTTGTGTTAGAACAACTTTTTTGTCTTTACTCTGTAAATGTTTTTTAAATGCCATAGGCTGCACACCACGCATGAGTATTAAAGAGCCGTTTTAGGACTTAAGCCTCTAACGCTTAGAACCACTCTAACGGTACTGTTGGCAGAAATTTCCTTTTGATAACGGGTTCTTAATGCTTTTAGCAAGTCCCCGAAAA